>PVIR01006261.1:35629-67241 GCA_004026965.1 Petromus typicus | reverse complement strand
GTTCAGGCTGGCCCTGAGCTCAGCCTCAAACTCACATCACAATCCTCCTGCCTCTGCCTCCCGAGTGCTGGGATTACAGGCATGAGCCACCACGCCCGGCACTGTGGTATGTGGTACTGGTTGCTGCTGTATTGTTATGTGGTTACTCTCTTGGGTACTTTTAAAGAAGAGGATTTTCAGTGACTTGTGTTTTTTTTTAGGTTTTTTGAGACAGGGTCTCGCTTTTGTGGTTTAGGCTGGCCCCGAGCTCAGCCTCAAACTCACATCACAATCCTCCTGCCTCTGCCTCCCGAGTGCTGGGATTACAGGCGTGAGCCACCACGCCCGGCACTGTGGTATGTGGTACTGGTTGCTGCTGGGTGTGAGTCTCCACACTCAGTATTGTTATGTGGTTACCGGGGAATCGAACCCGGGCCCTTGCGCTTGCAAGACAGGCGCCGGAACCACTGAGCTAACTCCCTGGCCCCCAGTGACTTGTGTTTTTAAAAATTCCTACCATTCATTTCTATGGAAGCTTAACTCCAATAAAATGAAGAACTTAAAAAATCTTAAATCACATATGCTTTTAAACTGAAAGTTTATGAAAGGAATACAGCACTGTTAATGACGCGACTACTATCCTTTGTTCCATTCAACTCCACCAAGTAATACGGAAACTCTGGTTTTTATGTAGTATACGCAAAGTACAGTAACATATATGAAAAGGGAGAAAAATCAGCATTTTGCCTTATGTTTTAAAAGGTGGATCTAGGCAAAAGATATGTATGTTCAATTATCTCTATAGCAGGAAACAAAAGAAAAACTGCAAGTCTTTTTACATTTTGGGGCTTTTCCATTTTTACTTTTGTCTGTACAATACATATATGATAGGTCTACAGATATCCGCATTATGTTGTAATGTAAGTGGTTTGTAAACACAAGGATGAAACTATCCACTAGTTGGCCATTTTCATAAAGGGAATAATTGAAATAAATGAAATAATTTGGCTTCATAATCAAATATAGCTTAATGAAAAGGAAGAAAGCTCACAGCTTTCCTTAAAGGAATATTACAAGAGAAATCTTGTGATGTTTCAATGATCACGAGCAGTGCATCTGAAATTGCTTGGTAAACTGTGAAACTAGATCAAAAAGCAGCAGTCCACATCAAGACATTATGTGAATCTCTGAGTGGAATCAGCATACAGGCCTATTGTCTGCTATCCAGCACTTGCAGTAATCACAGAATTTCTTTGGTTGAGACTTCCAGTAGTCAGCCCTAAAAGAGGGAAAAGAAGGGTAAGCTTTTCAAAATTCTGCACGTGTTAGTTTCATACACTGTACAACGCTTGGCTACTGAATCTTGTTACCAAAGCTCCTTGTTTATTAAAGAAGAGCAGGCAGGTTGAAATTTTGTTGCTAGTAGAGGTCAGCATGTGACTTACTACAACCTGCTTCAAATAGAACAATTAAAATTTATCTTATTTGTTGCCATTAGTAGGAAGAAATGGAACATCTCAGAAAAATATCCTTTCTGATTTTTTTAGGCAGGATGCTGTAATGGAGGCAGGCGAAAAACCTCAAATTGGTCTTAAGTTTACTTTCATGAAAGAACAAAACAACACTGCTCTGGGGAAAGACTGATTCCTCCAAGACTATCAGTTAATACAAGTCGTTCTTGAGACAAGGGGCAAGAATTGCAAAGGCAAAGGATCTCGCCGACCAAATGAAAATCATTATGCTATCCAAAGACTCCCGTTTGAAGTGGACAGGGGCGGCCGAAGCGGCACACCAAAGCTTCATAATACCCGAGTTTCAGCGTTTTCAGAACTGATAGGGACGCCCGCCATCCACGACCAAGCAGAAGAAGGCGTCGCATTCACCCCCTCCCCAACCCGGCCGCTGCCTCCTAGCCTAGACTCAGAGCCGCGCGCACCCAGGGATCTCCGCGGAGCAGTAATTCTTCCCCGCCCAGAAAACCGGCTCAGCAGTCCAGGGCCGGTTTCCAGCGAGTTTAGATCAAGTCCGTCACGCCTCTGGCCAAAGGGCGGGAGGCGAAGTGGGGAGCCCGGGGGAGAGGGCGGCCCAGAGACAGCACTTCGTTGTTTAGGCTCTGAGACCTAACTCACATGACTGCGCCAGCCGCTCCGCGCGTCGTCAAGGAAGGGTACAACTCACTCTCGAGTTCCCGGAGTGGTGCTAGACCGCGACGCAGCCCACCCAAAACTCCTGTGAGCTAGGATACCTCCCGTCAACCCTGGGACCAGGGTTCCACGGTTTCCCACTACGGGTACCCAGAAGACTCAACCCGCGTTTGAAATTTCCTCCTCTTCCCCTCCCCCACAGGGGCGGTACTCGACTTCTGAGGGGTGGGGTCGGTATAAAGGGGTTGAGGTCACCCAGAAGGGGCGAAAGCGCGGCGGGACCTGAGCCGAAGGACAGAACCCTCAAGTCCCCGCGCCAGCCCGCCTTCCTCCCTGTCCTCCCCTGGGATCCAGAACCACCACTCCTCTAGGCTCGCTGGCTGGTGGCCAAGGAGCGCGCGCACCGCCTCCGCCCCGAACGCAAACAGCTGTTCCCAGTAGACGTCGCCGCCCTCTACTTTGTCAACTAGTCCGCACGCACTTTGACCAACGGAGCAGCCCGGACCTGTGGGCTGGGGGCCGTGGTCGGAGTTAAAGAAAGGTGAAGTCGCTGGTCCTGGGGCTAGGCCAGTCGCGGGACTTCGCCGCTCAACTTTCTCGCGAAGCGGCCCCGCCTCTTACCCGCGGCGCCCGCGCGCTCCGGCCGGGCTCGTTCCCGGGAGTGGACAGCGGCGGCGGCCGCGGCTCCGGCGGTGGAGGGGCTGCGGGGAACGGCGTAGGCGAAGCGGCGGCGGCGGCGTTTACTGTAGTCAGGTGAGTTGCGGAAGCACCCCATACAGCACTTCCCATATGGTCTAGCGGTTAGGATTCCTGGTTTTCACCCAGGCGGCCCGGGTTCGACTCCCGGTATGGGAACAGTGTATTTTTTTTTTCTTTTTTTTTAAAGATCGGCTTGAGGAACGGATTTAATTTATTTTCAGCGGCTCTGGCTAGCTTTTCCGTAACACTTGGAGAGTGAGTTTGTGGAAGACTAGTATTAATGCGGTTTTTGGTGGAGCCCTCGGCTGGGCCCAGCTCCGGGCGCTAGGAGTGCCCAGCCGTGCTGGAGAGAGTTTCACTTTCTCCCGGCCGCCCCACCGGCCCCGCGCGTAGTTTTCCAGAGGCTCACGAGGTGATGATTAACCCCGGCCCCGCTTATCTCCTCCCCGTGCCCCTCTCGGGGGCCCACACCCAGCTCTGCTGCCCCTCCTGACTCCCGGGGAGGTGCGGGCGGGTGTGCCCTCCCCGGGGCGTGCCCTGGCCCGTGCCGCGGGGCGCCTGGAGACCCCTGTCTGGGGCACCCCAGAGAGGGTCTCGCAAGTCCTTCCGTTCTCTCCAACCTCTAGCTCAGCCCCGCGGCTGCGGGCGCCCCGACCGGCTTTCACAGTCGCCCCCGAAAAGCACCCTTGATCTCTGGGGAAAGACCCTCCGTCCCCTGTAAAACAAGCACAATGAGTTACACCAGGAAAATACCACTGTGATGAGATGTCTTTAAAGAAGAAAATTGACTTGCCCCAAAGACTAATGATTAAAAAATCCTGACGTGGAGGTGGAGCTTGAAGAGAAAAATTGGCCAGTGACTGGGGAGAGGATGTTATACAAAGTTTCACTGTATTTTTAAATATAGAAGCCCTGTGTTTATTACAAAGAAAGGGCAGCTGTGTCAGCAACATGTGCGCTGTAAATGAAACAAAAGCATTATCTTAAATGCAAGTTGAAATTAGAAAATAGAGGCAGCTATAGTAGTTAGTCTAGCAGAACTCTGGAAACAAGGAAAAAATGATTTTTGAGGATGGGCTCTAGTGAGGGTCTTTACTAAGAGCAGAGTGCACAGTAAATTTGGAAATGATTTATTAACGTAATCTGCTCAATTAAACCTTAATTGGCTTTACTTTGTTTAAAGAAATACCACCAAACTACCACAATTAAAAGCACATTTAAGTCACCTTCGTGAATTCCAACATTTTGAGTTTTTACTCCATGTGAGGTAGCATCAGATGGGTGCATTTTGATGGTATCTGTGGATAGAGTACTGAAGGTAGTCACGTTGAAACTCTTGTGCTTAGCTGTGTGACCTCGTGGAGTTCTTTCACCTTCTCTGAACTTTAGAACATAAATTTTTGGTAATATGTACTAATCACAAACTTTAGATACAAAGTGCAGGAGTTGTTGACCAAGTTTGAATAGGTAATGAAAGTGAAAACGCTTCATTTAAATAAGGAATGGTATAGTGTTATTAACGACTGGTTACTAAAAGAAGTAGATTTGGTTTTGGAAAGAAATCTAGCCCTACACTGTTTCCACAGAGGGCTTAATTTTTGTAATGACTTGCTTTGTACTGTAGCACATGGTGCTGAAACGGATGTTATTTTAAAATGTGAGCATTCAATGATAAATAATATAGGGCTATATATATTTGGGGTGAGGAGAGTGTTGGGTAACAACATCTCTGTACAAGACACAGATTACTTTATGCGTAATTGTGTACCAGATGGAATATGTAACATCAGAAATACAGAATTGCTACTGGAGCACAGAGGGAAGGAATGAGTTGTACTTTGCAAAGAGGACTGGAGAGAAAAGCCCAAGAGGGAAAGGTTTGTGCTCTGGGCCTTGAGGAACTGGTTGGATGTCTCCGAGGGGTGAATGTGAACCGTGACTCAGGTGGAGGAGAAGGAGTACCAGGAGGCCTGCGAGGAGTCTGGTTTGGCAGGAGCTCAGAATGCCCGGGGGCAGAGGCATGGGAGGTCAGGCGGCAGGTAGAAAGGAATTTTAACCTGATGAATTTTGATTAGGTCACAGGGTCTTTACCTTTTATGTCACTAGAATTTTTAAAAGCCACTCTTTGAAGAGCCTAAATACATATGAATAGACCTATAATATGTGGAAAAGCGTTGTGTTTTGTTTTTTTTAAATACAGAAAGAGATTGTTCTTTAAGATTCAAACAGTATGTAAATTTGGAACCATCATACATTGCTAGTAGAAATGTAGAATGGTACAGTCATATTGGAAGAGTGCAGTAGTTTCTTAAAATGTTAAACACAGTGTTAGTACCATGTGACCCAGCATTCCCATTCCTAGGTATGTAATTGGCATAAGTGAAAATATATGCTTGAGCCCAAACTTATACACAGATGTTAATAGAAGTCACCAAAAACTGGAAACAACCTAACTGTTCCTTAATTGATGAATGAATAAATTAAAAGTGCATCCATACGAGGGAATATTATTTGGCAATAAAAAGGAATGAAGTAATAATGCATAGCACTCATGGATGAGTTTCAGGGACATTATGCTGTTATGTAAATTTAGCCTGCAGCCATTTACCTTCTATTTATTTGAGAGAAAAACTTAAGGATTGTATTTACCAGCTCCTCTTACCTTCAACAGGGGAGAGACATTGCAGTGTTTTAAACAACCCCTGTATAATCTGTACGTGATACATTCCAGCTCTTTTTTCCCTTGTCCCCCTTCCCCGGAAACCCCCTTCGGTTCCTAGGTACAAAAACTGTAGTTCTATTTTTTTTCTTCTATTTTCACTTTTATTTCTTGTCCCTTCCCATCTTCTTCTTCCCTGTTCCCTTCCCATTTGAACCTTTTCTTTTCTTTCCATTTCCTAATTTCTATTACATATTTTAGTGTTTCTTTCCATTTTCAATTTCTCATGCCAGAGAAGCAATGCAGTATTTAAACATATGTGTCTAACTTATTTCACTTAAGAGTATGGTCACAGGGTGCATCCATTTAGCTATAAATATTTCAAGCTCATTCTTTTTTTTTTAATTAAAAAAAATTTTTTTTAGGTTTGTTTTTTTTTTTTGAGACAGGGTCTCACTTTTGTGGTTCAGGCTGGCCCTGAGCTCAGCCTCAAACTCACATCACAGCAATCCTCCTGCCTCTGCCTCCCGAGTGCTGGGATTACAGGCGTGAGCCACCATGCCTGGCACTGTGTTATGTGGTACTGATTGCTGTTGGGCGTGAGTCTCTATACCCAGTATGGTATGTGGTTTCTGGGGATCGAACACATGTCCTTGCGCTTGCGAGACAGGCGCCAGAACCACTGAGCTAACAGCCCTCAAGCTCATTCTTTATGGAAGAGTAGTACTTCGTTGTATGTAAAACCCTACGTCTTCTTTATTCATTTGTTACTTGATGGGCATTTGGGCCATTTTCAAGATTAAGCTATTATAAACTGTGCTGCTCTAAAGATGGTTATGCTTATAGTTCTGTGATATGATGCTTTTAATTCTTTCAAGAAAATACCAAGAAGGAGAATAACTGGGTCAAATGGGACCTTGACTTAAGTCTTTCAAGGAATCTCCACACTGATTTCCACAGTGACTGCTCCAGTCTACACTCCTACCCATAGTGGAGAAGGGTTCCCTTTTCCCCACCACCCTGCTAGCATTTGTTACTGGTTGATTTCTTGATAGCAGGCGTTCTTTCTGGAGTGAGGTGGAATCTCAGCTTTGTTTTAATTTGCATCTCTCAAATGACAGTAATGTTGAACATTTTTTCATACATTTATTTGCTGTTTCTACTTCATCTGAGAAGTATCTTTTCATTTTAGCTGCCCAATTTTGGATGAGGCCTTTACGTTTGGTGGAGGCCTTCTGATATTTTTTGAGTTCGTTATATATTCAAGATAGTAGACCTTTGTCTGATAAAATAAAATAAACATCTGGTAAAAAATTTTCCCTACCCTGTGGGTTGTCTTTTCTCTCTGTTGATAGTTTTTCTTGCTGAACAAAAACTTTTTTAATAAGATGAGGTCCCAATTATTGATTCCTTGTAGCATTTCCCATATGATCTGCTCCTTCTCTCTCTTTTTAATGTATGGATATTTGTGTGTGTATACATACATATGTGTGTGTGTGTATATATATATATAGAGAGAGAGAGACAGACAGACAGACAAAGTGTTATTTATATATAATAACTGTACTCTGTACTTATTTGTGGCCCAAGATAATTCCTCTACTTAGTTCATCTAAACAGACCAAAAGGTTGGACATGCCTGCAAGAACATGACACTAAGTGAAGGAAAGTAGGCATAAAACACCGCATTTTCCTGGGTGCCGTGGTACAAGCCTGCAACTCCAGCACTTTTGGAGGCTGAGATATAAAGATCACAAGTTCAAGTTCTGCATGGAAATTAAAGCAAGATCCCAGCTCAAAATTAAAACAAAAAAAACAAAAAAACACAAAATTACTTGGAATATAGGTCAGTGTGAAGGCCTGGGGTTCAATTCCCAGTACTGAAAAAAAGTGTATCGTTACATTTATATAAAATATACAAAGTAGGAAACTCTACAAGTGAAATAGGGTTAGTAATTGTCTTAGATTAAAAGGGAATGGGGTGCCTGCTAATGTAGATACAGTTAGAGTGACTAAAAGTGATGCTTGCACACCTCTGTATGAATATAGGGAAAAATAATAAATTGTATATACTTCACATAGACTTTGTGACCTGTCAGCCAAACTCTTAAGGATTGGAGCAATAGAAAGCACAGAATATTTTACCTGTAGGTTTTACATTTATCATTTTGTTATTACATACTTTAATGGTGGAATAGTATAACAGTGACATTCATTTCTAGATAATTTCAGGAATGTAACCAGTGTTCAGTAAATAATGAACAAAAGAAATTAGATACAGGCCAGGGATATAGCTCAGTGGTTCCCGACAGCAAGCTCAAGGGCCCAGGTTTGATCCCCGGTAACCACATACAATACTGGGTGTGGAGACTCACGCCCAGCAGCGATCAGTACCACATACCACAGTGCCAGCCATGGTGGCACACGCCTATAATCCCAGTGCTCACTGGGGAGGCAGAGGCAGGAGGATTGCTGTGATGTGAGTTTGAGGCTGAGCTCAGGGCCAGCCTGAACTACAAAGCCAGACCGTGGCTAAAAAAAAAAAAAAAAAAAAAAATTAGATACAAATAATCCATGTTACATGTATAGTATGATAAATTCTCAGAGGATGTCAAACCAAGGGTCAGAGTTATTGAAGGTCTGCAAAAGTCACATTTCCTTATGTGTGAGCAGAGGACAAGCCCTGTGCAAGAGGCAGCATTTGAGGTGGACTTTGAAGGCTGGTTCAACTTCTGTTGATAGATACAGGGTAGGAAACAAGGCATTCAGAGGAAGCGGACAGGAGCAGAGGTGCATTAACAGTTGCCAGCACATTTTGGCTGAGCTGAGAGTACAAGTGGAATAGGAAAGGGAAACACGGCTGCAAAAATAGATTAGGGAACAATGTCAGTGCTCTGGCAGAATTGCGATGTGTCTTTACTCACGCCCCCTCCTCAGTCCTAACTCCCATCTCCGCTGGCCACTGCCTGGTTTTTGCTGGGGCTACTATTTTGGAGGATCCGCACCCCTTCCATGTGAAGAGCCAGCAGTGCCTGGGGGCTTCGGCTCCCTCCCCTAATGGACTGCCTTGTCAGAAGTGTTACTTTGGAGTGAGGATGTCAACTTGTTTCCTTCTGTATTGTCAGTCTTGCAGCAGTGCCTGGTGCTTGGTGAACATGTAGGGAATATTGAATGGTTAAATGAATTAACATCGAGAGTTGCAAAGTCTGTCCAGAGAAGTTTATCATACAGATTTTTCTTGATTCTTGACAGAGATTTCAAAAGGACCTTGAATTTTGGGCTAAGGAGTTCGCTTAGCTAGGAAAAGGGATTTTTGGTAAGTGTGCAGGACGACCTGGAGGGTGGAAGTTTTATTTCTGCAGTGCCCACCCACCTTCCCATCCTGTTTCTGTTCCCTGTCTCCTGTGGTTGGTCTCTGACCAGCACTAGGGGTCTGCTATAGTGTAGTAGTCTCCTAACAGTTCTTCTTGCTTTTAGTCTCTCTATAAGAAGATAATAGCAGCAGAATAGAAAAGGAAGGATCACCGAAAGGGTTCCTGAAGGACATAATTTAAGACGCCAGAAAGTAAAAACTTTGAAAACAAATAGAAAAGTCATGAAGCACAGATATCTGGGAGGGAGGACAGGCAATTTTTGTTTTAAGGGTTTGTCAAATAGTAAATTTGTTGTGTATTTTTCTGAATATTGAAATTGTACATTAAATCCAGTGACAGGGTTAAGATTATGTATGAGACTGCCACCCTGTGGACAATATAGCTCAGAAGTAAACCCCTCAAGAATTATATAGTAAAGCTTCATTTATTTGACATTTTCTAATTTATAACTGCTATGGTTCTTTCACACTGGTGTAGATGGTTATGCTTATTTGAATAGAAAGCTTGGCCCTTTGTTTTTGGAATTTTTTTCTGAGGCTTTTAAATAAAGGAAATGTAAAATGCAATCAATATCTTTAAAAAGTTGCACAGAAATCTAAGAATTCCTTTTGGATGTCATGCTTCTTTGCACCAGAAATTTCATACACAAGAGCTTGTTTTTTAAAACCGTGTGGCATGTAGGCCTATTGTGAAATGGCCTTTCCTTGTACTTTTTAAGAAATCTTGTTTTACAATGCATATGATATCCTTGGTATGTTGCACTTCATGAGTAATTTTTTAAAAGTTTTTTTTTTAAAGGAGAGTTAAGTGAATTATTTCCTCATTTTTTGTAGAGCTAGTTTTAATTAAAATTTTTCATGCCTTAATTATACTTATGTAAATCAGTTTTGTGTTTTACTTATTCAGAGGGGCAGTCTACTCACAAATTAAAAAATCAGCCAGGCGTGGTAGGGCACCCCTGTTATCCAGCACCTTGAGAGATTGAGGTGGAGGATCTCCATGAGATCAGGGCTGGCCTGGCCTACCCAGTGAGTCCCAGGCGCGCCTGACCTACACAGGGAGACCCTGTCTCAAAAACAAACAAACATCTCCCACCAAAACCCAAAATTAGAAAATCAAAATGACACAGTGATAATGAAAGACAACTTTGCTCTCTGAAACGCAGGAAGTGGTTGATTCAGTCTTAGAGTCGGCAAAATAACTTTCCCAGCAGATGAGCTGTTTACAGCTATCATGTTGTAAATGGTGTACACACTTCAATTCCCTGAGTTGTCGGTGGGGTGGGGCAGCCCCTTAGTGCTTGAAAAGTGTGTCACCGTAAAGGAGAAGTGGGCTGAAGTAGCATTTGAGGTCGGCAGTTGTGCATTCTAATATCCAGGATGATAGGAGCAGATTAAATGAATCCCATGCTTCTTAAATTACCTGAAACTTGGGCTTAGGAATGCTCCATTTTGGTATATTTAATATTCAAATGTTTCTGAATCAGTTTTTCTAAAAGTGTATAGCAAGAGAAGCATAATAATGTTTTAATGTTTGGTTTTTAATTTTTTCAAAGTGTGACTTTTCAAGATTATTTTTTGCTTATTATGTATCTTGTATCTGTAATCAACATACAGTTTAATTTCAAGTGAAATAGACTGATAAAATCCTGGGTATGGTGACATGTTCCTTTAGACCCATTAGGGTGAGTGAGGCAAGAAGGCTGCTTGAGCCAGGAGTTCAAGACCAGTGTGAGCAACATAGCAAGAGACAGGCTAAAAATAAGTTTATAAAGATTCATAAAGTATACTGACATTTAAAAAATAATTTTGAGTACAGTAACTTTTAGGAAATGGGCATGGTGTCATATGCGTATAATTTCAACAGTCTCAGAGGCTAAGGCTGTAGTGAGGATGGCAAGTTTGAGCTCAGCCTGGGCAATTTTATGACTTAGCAAGAGCCTGCTTCTCAAATTAAAAAAAAAATGGAAAGCAGTAACATTAAGAGTACTTCATGATCTACTTGATTATTTTCTAGGCACATTATTGGAATGAAGAGCCAATAAAATAGAAATATTTTTGTTTTCTAACCTCCTTTAATGGCTTTACTATCCTAGCCTTTTAAAAACTGCAAATGACATGGAACTTTATATAAAGTAGCTTTTATGTCAGGAATGATAGCCCACACTTGTGATCCCAGCACTCTGGGAAGCAGAGGGAAGAGAATTCCAGCCCAGCCTAGGCACTTCAGTAGTGCAGTGATACTTTGTCTCAAAAAAAGAATGCTGGGAATATAGCTCAATGTGACAGTCCTCAGCTGGAGACTGGATAAAGAAGGTGTAGGTATTTTTTAAAAATGTAGTATTGTTCAGCCATAAAGAATGATAAATTAGAAACATTTATAAGCTAAATGGATGTCTATTGAGGCCATACTCATGAGTGAAATAAATAGGACATGAGTGTAAATACCGTATCATTTCTCTAGTATAAGAAACTGAAAGTGTAAATGAGGTCCAAAATGTGCAGTTGATATAGTGAAATAGGAAGAAAATCTTCAAAAGGGAAAGAAGAACTGTGAGGTAGGGGTAAAGGAGAGCAAAGAAGGGAAAGAAAAAAATTTGAAAGTAAAAAGAAAAAATGGAAATAAAACTGATACATATGAGAGGTGGAAGGGCTGAAGGGAGGGTGGGGAATGGGTTAAAAGAATCAAGATGTATCTTAGAAAAATACAAATTCTCAATGATGAATGTGGTTATAATGTGTACTTAAACTCAGTTTAAAAAATGTGACCTTCCGAGGTTCAGTCCCCACTACTAGGGGTAATACCCATGAAAACAAAGAACTTTTAGTTGAACATTTAACTATAATCTAAGAAACTTTATTTTTGTATAGTGTTGCCATTTTGTGTTTTATAACAGTGACTATTCTAGGGTTACCGTAGTGTTCCCTTTCATTTTTCTCACATAGGTTCATTTTCACTAATGCAAATAATAAAAAAATGATGTTCACTGAAAATTCTTGAAATTTTGATAAAGTAATAACCATTTAAATTTCGTGGACTTTTTTCTTTCCCATTCCATTTACTTAAAATAAAACCTAGGGGTGCGGTAACACTGAGCTGTGTCCCTAACCATTTTAATTTTGAGATAGGATCTTGCTAAGTTGTTCAGGTTGGCTTTGAACTTTCAATCCTCCTTACTTAGAGCTCCCTGAGGAGCTGGAATTACAACGCTTGGAACTACACCCAGTGGGGTTTTAGTATTTTTAAATGCATACTATTCACTGTTAAATACTATTGATTTAAAACTTTTTTTGGTATTTTTAGTTATTTGGGTAAGTACTGAGCCTACTGTCTTTGAGGTCATACAGACCTTCAAGTATGTCATAAATCTTTATTTGTTGCTTAATCTGATAGTGTAAATCTCTTTGTTGGGTTTAGAATCTAGAGACCAGGATACATTTATGATATATGATACATCCAGATATTGCTCTGTATGGAAGCTTTTCTTCTGTTCCCAGATTTAATCATTTATTTCAACTTTTGAAGATTGTGATAAGATTTGTTTTACCAGAGCATTCAATTCATAGCATTTGCATTTTCACTGATATTTTCTTATACCAAAAGACACACATGACTTGACTAGGAAAAGTCTGCAGACCTGTCACTGAATCACACTCCTGAGTAGGTCAGTAGTCACCGACCCGCCCGTGAGAAAGTGTAGATATATCAGAGAAGTGTACAGCTACAGGCAGAGTTGACAGGGAAGGTGTTGTAGTACACAGATGGAAAGAAAGAATATTTTGGGAAATGGAAAACCACTGGGATGTTGTTAGAAGGTGAAAGGCAGTGAAAGATAAAGATGGCATGTATCAAGTCATATAAGACATTGTAGGCTGTGTAAAAACATTTTGTATTTTAAGCAGAGTGGGCAGATATTGATTTCTCTCTCTCTCTCTTTTTTTTTTTTTTTTTTTTGCTGGTACCAGTGATCAAACATAGGACCTTGCGCTTGGCAGGTAGGCACAGTGTACCAGTGAGCTAACTCCCCAGTCCTTCTCTTTGTTCTTTGTAAGACGGCCTGCTATATATAGCTGAGGTTAGGCTTGAACTCATGATGTAGCTAGCCTTCCTATCAGGGCAGTCCTCCTTCTGCCTCAGCCTCTTCAGTGCTGTTATTCCTGGTTTGATGGTTTTTAAGTGGAGAGAATGGAGGTAGAGTGGGGTGGAAGTAAGGAAAAAAATTAGGTGCTGTTTGGTACAACATGGTCCTTACATAAGTCATCTACCTAATCTGGTACTTAAATGTTGGAGGAAAAGTTGTAATAATATTCAGATGAAATACAGTATTGGTCAGTAATGTAGCTTGTTAATGTGGCAAAATGCACTTAAAGGTTGTATTGAAAGGAATTGTCAAGGATAATTGAGCAGAGGTAGTTTTTACTTTTCTATTTTGATTTGATAGTTTGAAGCCCTAAGACACAGACCAGTACGATCTGGAAGAGCCTGCGGGGAGGAGATGACGCACATCTGTCAGGACCTGCAGTGCTGAGTAGTGAGGAGGTTGTCAGTGAGTAGGGAGAGGGGGAGCAGAGAAGAATGTCAAGTAGTAAAATTAACAAGTTCTGAAAGTGTTAATTGGATTTAGCCCCGTGAGATTGTTGACCTTAATTAGAACAATTTAGTCATAACTGGCAGGATTAGAGTGAATTGAAAAATGAGTGGGAGAAGAGATGGAGTGGGTAAGTTCAATGTCAGTTTTTCCAGTAAGTTTGGCTGTGGAGTGCAGAGAGTGAGAAAGGATAGTAATTGGGACTGAGGCAAACATGACACTGAGAAAGGATAGTAATTGGGACTGAGGCAAACATGACACTGAATAGTCAAATTGTGATTTTTAGGGAAAATTGAATTAAAAATACTTTCTCCATGGTCTATGAAATCTTTGAAAAATATACATTTTGATGATTTTTTTTTTTTTTTTTAGATAGGGTCTTTGTAGTTCTGGCTGTTCCTGAGCTCACTATGTAACCCAGGAAAGCCTCAAATTTATAGCAGACTTCCTGCCTCTGCCTCCGGAGTGCTGGGATTACAGGTGTGAGCCACCACGCCCTGCACTGTGGTAGGTGGTACTGATTGCTGTTGGGTGTGAGTGTCCATGCCCAGTACTGTATGTGATTACCTGGATCGGACCCAGGTCCTTGCACTTGCAAGGCAGGCGCTGGGACCACTGAGTTAAATTCCCAGCCTTTTTCCTTAGTTTTTAAAATAAACTCTTCCAGAATCTTCAAGGATTGGGAAAAAAGGGAGTGAAGAAAACAAAACAAAACAAAACAAAGAGGCAAGTCTTGAGAGTTTATTTATTTATTTCCTTTTTTTTCTGTTTGGTACCCGGAATTGAACTCAGGCTGTTGCACTTGTGAGGCAGGTACCTCACAAGAGCTAAATCCCCCCGCCGGAGTTTTCTAACTTTTAATTGTATCAGTTTTTAATCTGTGTAGCAAATTGTATTTGCATATTTTATTAAATAAATGTGGGAAATGTTTGTTGAAGTTGTTGAAATTAAATTCAAAAATTCAAAATATTTTTAAGGCTTTAAAATTTTGAGATGTTACAGAAAGGGCACAGGATCTTGGAGTGAGTATGGGTTTAAATCGTGGTGTTATGTTTACTAATCATCCATCTGTGGGCAAGTCATATTCTTTGAGCAGCTAGATGTATCAGACAGTTCTGTTGCTGGGCTGGTGATTACTGGGATTTGGGCTGACTCAGCTGGTACTCCTTACATAGGCTAAGTTGGCATCATTCACGCGGGGAGTGCATCTCCAGGTGGCTCTCACACTTCCTTGGTAGAAGAGGGTGACAGTAGCGTGAGAGGACAAGGCCACGTGTGCTGACATTTTGAAGCTTCTCCGTGTGTTACATTTGTTATTTCATTGGCCATGTGATATACTTCAGGTGTTGCAGAAGATTCTGTGTTTTGATCAGAAGAGAGGCAAAGTTCTGTTACATGCAGATGGAAAAAATGAGCAAACTAGTAGCCATTATTTTGTCAGTTTTCAACAGGAAGTAATGGAGTTAGCTCTGTAGACATCTAACAGAAAAGCTCTCTAGAACAGTTTGTACAAGGGCATAAGGAGAAAAAATTCTTGAGGTTTCTGGGATTACAAGGGAGGAACAAGTAAGGAATATTAAGATAAAATCATAGAGAGAGGGCTGGGGTAAGGACTTGCGGTCCTGTAAGCAGCTAATAAAGCAGCAGTCCTGAAAAGAGGAACTGTGAAAGGATGTTAAAACGGGAGTACTGTGGTCTGACTTAAATGAAGCTCTTCTTTTTTTTTAGGTTTTTTTGAGACAAGGTCTCACTTGGTGGTTCAGGCTGGCCCTGAGCTCAGCCTCAAACTCACATCACAGCACGCCTGGCACTGTGGTATGTGGTACTCGTTGCTGCTGGGGTGAGTCTCCACACCCTGTATGGTATGTGGTTACCGGGGATCGAACCGGGTCCTTGTGCTTGCTAGACAGGCACCAGAACCACTGGGCTATATCCCCGGCCCCTGAATAAAATTTCTTTATAAGCAGTTTGTTTTCCAGTACGGGGAGTTGGCCTCAGGGCCTCACACGTGGTAAGTAAGCCTTCTGGTACTGAACTACCATTATGCCTGGCTACATCCCTGGCCTTTTTATTTGATTTTGAGCAGAATCTTGCTAAATTGTCTAGCCTTGTGTTGAATTCAAATCTTCCTACTTCAGCACTACCATGACTGGATCTTTCCAGCTTTCAAATGTTATTTGTAGTCTGATAACATATAAAGGTTGATCAAAACAGACAGAACTTAAAAAGATTAATTACAGGGCCAGGGATTTAGCTCAGTGGTTCCAGCACCTGCCTTGCAAGCACAAGATCCGAGTTGGATCTCCGGTAACCACATACAGCAATGCTGTGGTGACTCAAGCCCACCAACAATTAGTACTATACACCACCATGCTGGGTGTGGTAGCTCACACCTGTAATCCCAGTACTTGGGAGGCAGAAGCAGGAGGATTGCTGTGAGTTCGAGGCTAGCTAGTCTGGGCTAAATGGAGAGTTCAGGACCAGCCTGAAGTACAAAGTGAGACTTTGTTTCAAAAAGAAAAAAAAAGATTAATTACAGTACAAGACACATTGATATTAATCTCTTGCAAAATAATTCCCTCCCCTTTGGAGCACACTTATTGCATCATTCTTGCCAGTTTCTGAAGCAGTTTTGAAAGTTAGCATTCATGAGTGTCTTTATGAGGTATGATTACAAAAAATACAGTGAATGTTGGTGCTGTGTGCCATTCTGTGGCTATATCTGTATGCATATCTGTGTCTCACAGTGTTGGTACAGTACTGTTTCCAAGATTAAAGTCTTTATAGTGATTTCCCTAGCTCTTCTATTAGTGCCCTTAACTGTACCAGGAGCCAACCCAGTGTATTCAACAGTGCACTTAGTAGTTTGTCTTTTAATCTGCTCAAAGATGGTTCCTTTTTTTTTTTTTTTTTTTAAAGACAGGGTCTTGCTTTGTAGTTCAGGCTGCTCCTGAACTCACTATGTAGCCCAGACTAGCCTCAAACTCTTGGCAGTCCTCTGGCCTCTGCCTACCGAGTGCTGGGTTTACAGGCGTGAGTCACCATGCCCAGGACTGTGGTATGTGGTACCTGATTGAATTTAGGACCTTGCACTTGCCAGGCAGATGCCAGAACCGCTGAGCTAAATCTCTGTTTGACCTTATTTTCTTGAAGAATACCTTTCAGGAATTTTGATTATTTGATCATGTTTATTCATGATTATTTTTACACTATTTAAGATATTGCCCCAGATTTAAATGCAGGGCCTTTGTGCTGAGCTGAAACCCCAGCCTTTTTAAAAATATTTTTGTTTCGGACAGGGTTTCATTAAATTGCAGTTGCCCAGGCAGATTTTGAATTTGGAATCCTCCTGCCTCAGTTTCCTAGGGTTTTGAGATTACAGACATACACCATCATGCCTGGCTACATTAATATAATTTTGTTTCTTCGGTAAATATCATTTAAGAATCATTCCTGTTATGGTTTGGATCAAGAATATCCCCATGAACTTTGTGTTCATCGAAGGCCTGCTTTCCAGCGCAGCACCGTGCAGACATAGGACGTTAGAAAGTGATTGGATTAATTCTGAGAGCTCTGACTTTGTCTGTGGATTAATCCATACTGGTTCTTGTTTAAAGGCATTATTGGGAGGTGATGGGAATTTAGGACTTTAGCCTCGTTGAATGGAGTGGGTCATGTCTTGCTTACCTTTCTCATTGTTGAGATAAAATACCTAATGCCCAAAGTTATTGGAGGAAAGGCTTATTTGGCTCACAGTTTATACCGGTTTCATAGTTGCCTGGCTCCTGGGATTAGGGCAGTGCCAGACCAATTAGTGGACTGATGTAGTAAGCACATCCTCATCCCAGCGTCACATGCTCTAGGTCCAGCCACCTTTGGAAAAGCCCACCTGTGACCTCGTGAAGCTTTGGGGGAACATCCAGACATAAGCTGTAACAAGGGACATGCCCATGGTGACTCTACCTTGACCCTAGGCCTTTTCCATGTCTCTTGTTTCCTGGATGTTATCAGGTGGACAGTTTTCCTCTGAATGTCCACTGGGATATTTCTGCCTCATCATTGCCTTGAAAATAATGGAACCAGTTGACTACGACTAAAACCATTAACCACTATAAGCTTTTTCTGCTTCAGTGTTTTCTTTTCAGATGTTTTGTCAGAAATTTGACTAAATTTGACACTAACTTCTTTTACTCAGCATGATGTTTTTGAGAGTCATCTAAGTTGTGCTTATCTGTAGTTTCTTTTTACTGTTGAGTATAGATGTAGATATATACCATAGCTTATTTCCTTTTTTGTTAAGTATCTGGGAACATGTCTTGTACTGTAATAGGCAGTTTAAGTGAATTATCTTGTGAAGCAGAGATTGTTGTCTACTTTTCAAATGTTATATAACAGGGCCAGGGATTTACCTCAGTGGTTTTGGCACCTGCCTCACAAGTGGAAAATCCCAGGATTGATCCCCACTACCAAACAACAACAATAAAAACAATCAAATGTTATAACAGAGGCTTGGAGTTCAGATAGCCCTAGATTATACAATTAGTTAATAGTGGAATTGGGACTCAGAATTGTTTCACCCACTGCAGACCATGGCTATCTAGCTCAGTAGCTGCAGTTGAAGTAATTACTTGGTAAACTGAATGATAAGCCGCTGATGTGCGCCAGGATCCACTTGTCTTCTCTGCAGGCCATGCAGCAATGGCTTATTAACATCTTTTTGTCGGCGCTCATTGGTTCCTGTACTCCCAGTAGTTGGGAAGCTGAGGTGGGAGGATCACCATGATTTCAAGGCCAGCCTGGGCTACAGAGTGAGTTCAAGGCCAGTCTAAATAGTGAGGCCCTGTCTCAATAGACAATAGATTTCTTTTAGTCATTGCTGCATAGTAGGGGGTTAGAATAATGTTGGCATAAGATAAATGCTTGGTAAGTAATTACTAAATGAATAAGAGAAACTACAGCCAGTCATTAACTTGACATTGAGAAAGTCAGTTCTTTCTATAAATCTCATTTCCGTATTTTTTAAATAAATGAACTTGGGGTCAGTATTTTAAGGTTTCTTAACAGCAAAGATTTAAATGTGTGCAGTGTCAAGGTTACCTGAAATTGTGTTTTTCTGCTTTTTTTTTTGGTACTAGGGATTGAATCCAGGGCCTTGCTATGGTAAGTAAGAGCTCTACCACTGAGCTACATCCCTAGTCTCCATCACGCTCCCACACTTTTCTCCCCCCCATCTCCTTTCTAAAAAAATTTAAATCTTTATTGGTACATTATGCATACACATCTTCCACACATTCAACACTGAGAATTTGTACCAGAATATGACACAACTTAATTCTCATTTTTTCCCCTTTCCCCTTGTGCTGCAACCCCCTCACCCCCTATATACATAATCTTTGTTTCCTTTTTTCTTTATCACTACCACATTCTTTTTCCCCTCGTTATTTACCCCTATACCCTCTTTCCTTTTAAATATTTTCTATTTCATGATATCAACTATACATACTACAACTCATTTACAACTTCATTTTCTCATACTAGAGAAAAGATATGATATTTACACATCTGTGACCTATTTATTTCACTTATGAGGATGTCCTCAAAGTACATCCATTTGAGTATGAATGACTCAATCTTATCATTTTTAATACAGAGTAATATTCCATTCTATTAAAGAACCACGTCTTCTTTATCCAGTCTCCAGTTGATGGACGTTTGGGTTGTTTCTCCCTCCTTTTTTTTTGTCTTAAACAGGATCTGGCTCACTTACCTAGGCTGGCCCTCAATTTGTGATCATTCTGCTTCAGCCTCCCAAGTAGCTGCAATTACAGGCTTATGCTACTGTGCCATCTTCTAAAGATATAAAAACTTTTAAACAATTTGGGTGTGGTAAAGCAAAACTCTAATCCAAGCACTCTGGGATGCTGAGGTGGAAGCCTTGCAAATACAAATCCAACCTGTGCAATTTAGTAACTTAGTGAGACAGTGTCTTAGAATAAAACAGAAAGAGGCTGGGAATGTAGCTTAGTAAGAAGGCCCTGGATTCAATGCCAGATGTTGCCAAAAAAGGAAAAGCAGAATCTGGCTATTAAAAAGTTTAAAACCACTAGGCTGAATAGAGTATCTCTAAAATCCCTTTCACTCATATAATAAGTTCATTTAACAATAATTATAAGTGTGGTTGTCAGGGGAACGTCATTTAAACCGAGGCCCGAAGAGCATGGATTCAGTAGGCAGACTCATTGGGTAGGATGGGAAGGAAATAAGGCAGGCGCATCCCAAACTCAGGAAGGTACTTAGCGGGCAGCTGGTGGAAGGTGAGTAATTAGAAGTCGGATTGTGAAAGCCTTGAATACCATGATAAATAAAGTGGTTTTTGGGCCGGGAATTTAGCTCAGTGGTTCCAGTGCCTGTCTTGTAAGCGCAAGGACCCGGGTTCGATCCTCGGTAACCACATACAATACTGGGTGTGGCAATCAGTACCACATAACCACAGTGCCGGGTGTGGTGGCCCATACCTGTAATCCCAGCACTTGGGAGGCAGAGGCAGGAGGATTGCTGTGATGTGGGTTTGAGGCTGAGCTCAGGGCCAGCCTGAACTAAAAAGCGAGACCCTGTCTCAAGGAAAAAAACCAAACAAACTGCTTTTTTATTTTGCCGCTAGGAAATCAAAAGTTGTTTTGTTTGGAGTTGCTTTTAGCCATCAGAGATAATTACTGCATATCTCAGAGCTGTTACTACTAACTGAGGACTACAGTTAGTAGTGGGGAAAGGAATAGTTATTAGGTTTGATATTATTTTTCCATGATACCAGGCTTATACACTTAGAGTAATAAAGGAGGAATTTAAGTTTTACTATCTATTCAATATAAATAGTGAGGGTTTCTCTGCAACATTTAAAAACTATAGAGTAGTCATTATCTTTTTGAGTGATTGCTGTGTGGAAAAAGCAGTAACATAGAAACAGACGACCAACTCTGGGTCAGTTTCCAGGAGCTAGCATCTTCAAAAGGCTCCTGATACTGTACTGAAGAATGTTTCCAGTTACAATTCACTGAATTAAAATATACTGTTTTTAATATTGAATTTTAAATTTAATTATGTGAGATGAAATATCATACCTGTATGAAACAGTTTGAGATTAGAGTCAGCATATTACCTAGGTACATCATAAAGGACTTAATTGTACAGTTATTCTTGTTTAATGATAGAGGAAAGAATAATACCCCAAATAATGTCCACATGGTATCTAATTGCATGTAAACTCATGATCCAAATTATGTTTTTCAAATTTTTTGATGTGTGGTAAGTTCTTAATATGTCACAAATTTTGCGGAATGAACAGTTTTATAAAGGTATTTGGGTGGGCATGGTAACACATGCCTGTTTTTCCAGCACTCTGGGAGGCTGAGGCAGGAGGACTGCAACTTTTGATTCCTGGGTGACTTAGTGAGACCCTGTCTCAAAATAAAAAAGAGAAGGGATGTAGCTATGTGCCAAGGCCCTAGGTTTAGTTCCTGTGTCTTGAGTTTTCTTTCTTTCTTTGTTGCTTTCTTTTTTTTTTTTTTTTTTTGGGTTTTTTGAGTCAGGGTCTTGCTTTGAAGTTCAGGCTGGCTCTGAGCTCAGCCTTGAACTCACAGCAATCCTCCTGCCTCTGCCTCCCGAGTGCTGGGATTACAAGCATGAGCCACCATGCCTGGCACTGTGGTATGTGGCTCTGATTGCTGGTGGGCATGAGTCACCATACCCTATGTTATGTGTGGTTACCGGATGGAACCCAGGACCTTGCACTTGCAAGACAGGTGCTAGAACCATAGAGCTAAATCCCTGGCCCTTCTGTTGAGTTTTAAGGGCCTGTTCTGGCTGTGTTGGGGGATGGGACTATAGTTCTGGGTAAAACTAGACAAAAAGTGTTATTTTTTCCCCTTTGATTTACCCCCCTAATAATGTGCGAATATAAGTTTACAGATACTGGATTTCTCTGTGACATTTTCATGTTGCACATAATTTACTTCGATTGTATTAGTCCTCTGTTATCCTTTCTCCCCACTCTTCCTTTCTCTTGACCTCCTTGTTAAGTAATCTCCCTTCTGCTCTGATGTCATGTTTTTTCCCCTAGATCCTGCATATTAGGGAATATATACACTACTTGTCTTTCTGAATCTGCCTGATTTTACTTAACTTTATGATCTCCAGTCCTATCTATTTTCCTGAAAATGGCATGATTTTATTCTTTTTTTTTTTTTGAGACAGGGTCTCACTTTGTAGTTCAGGCTGACCCTGAGCTCAGCCTCAAACTCACATCTCAGCAATCCTCCTGCCTCTGCCTCTGGAGTGCTGGGATGACAGGCGTGAGCCACCACCCATGGCACTGTGGTATGTGGTGCTGATTGCTGCTGGGTGTGAGTCTCCACGCCCAGTATTGTTATGTGGTTACCAGGGATTGAACCCAGGCCCTTGCGCTTGCAAGAAAGGCACCGGAACCACTGAGCTATATCCCTGGCCAGCATGATTTTATTCTTAAAACATACAGACATTTGCCCTGGAGACGTGCTTCTTACAGATAGGTTCTAGTAACCTGTGTGCAGAAGCAGGAAGCAGTCTTTGGCTTAACAAAATTAATGATGGAGAATTAACTGTGTTTTACATTTAAGCCCATTTAAAAATTTACACAGTGCTTAGAATCTAGGATTATTCTTAGAGAACTACTAAAATATAAATTTCTGTCCAATAGAAAGATTTATAACACTAAATTCCAGTCTTTTTTCTTTCTTTTTTTAGGTTTTTTGAGGCAGGGTCTCGCTTTTGTGGTTCAGGCTGGCCCTGAGCTCAGCCTCAAACTCACATCACAGCAATCCTCCTGCCTCTGCCTCCCGAGTGCTGGGATTACAGGCGTGAGCCACCACGCCAGGCACTGTGGTATGTGGTACTGGTTGCTGCTGGGTGTGGGTCTCCACACCCAGTATTGTTATGTGGTTACCAGGGAATCGAACCCGGGCCCTTGCGCTTGCAAGACAGGCGCTGGAACCACTGAGCTAACTCCCCGGCCCTCTTTTTTCATTTTTTTGAGGCAAGGTCTCACCTTATAGTTCAGGTTGCCATCAGACTTGTGGAAGTCCTCCTGCCTCAGCCTCCTGAGTGCGGAGATTACAGGCATGTATCATTTTTCATTTGCCATTTTAATGTTTTTGATATTTCCTTCTTCCATCCCTGATAGTTGTAGCTTGTTAGCCCCAGATCAGAGGGCAGATTCAAACCAAGCCCTCCTTCTTTTACTAAAAATGGAGACAAGGTTTCAAAATGTATTCAGGTATAGGAGGCTGGTTTTGAACTCATTATGGAGCCCATCCTGGCCTCAAATCCAGGATACTCTTGCCTGTCTGTGTCCTGAGTGCTGGAAGGATTATAGGCGTGAATCCACCATGCCAGCTCCCAAAACAGTTTTAAAAATTAAAATTCTTCTGCTAATAAGTAATGATTAAATCTTCATAGTGAAGACTAAAGGTAGGGCCTTTGCTAATCTAATGATGTGGGGTGGAATTATGAGTAATTTGCATTTCCCCGCCTAGTGTTGATGTTAGGATGTTTTCATGTGGCTTTTTGCCATCTGCATCTCTTTGGTAAAATGTCTATTCATATCTGGCCGTTTAAAAAAGGGGTATTTCCTTACATTTGTGTTGTGAAATTTCTTTATACAGATAGCAGTAGCAGTATCTGAACTTACTCTTTAGATACTAGTAGCAGTATGTAGATTTATTTTAATCATCACAATAATCGTTTGCATCGGCTACTATTAGCCTATGTGGAAATTATAGTCTGTTTTTAATGTACTAGAATCTTCAAATCTGAGCTTAAGCAAAGATGTAATAGTAAAAGGGAAAGTCTTAGATTATATAATGATTTTTTCATAAATTCTGTTTAACAGGAAGAAATACTGTTTATTTTACATTTAATATATTCACCTACACAGCTAATGATGCAGATACAAATGTTGACAATTTTGTAGGCAATCACACAGCTGTATGTTGACATATACTGACTCAATATCTAATTTTTGAATTCATGTACCCACAGTATGCATAGAGACATTATTTTCCCATTACATATCTTAGGTTGCCATATTCAAAAGTTTAGAGAGTTAAGATTTGTCATCCTGGGAGTATTAGGTGCTTTCATGAATCATAAAACAGCCAATATTTATCAAGTGCTTAGCCCTATACCCAGTACTGTATGAAGCACTCATAAACATGGACTGAATTTCTTTTTCAGAGTCACACTTGCTGAGATACAATTTATATATGGTAGAATTTACCCTATGTAGTTCTATTGTGTATGAATCTTGACAACATACACAACATTTAGAGATTGTATGTGCAGTACTACTACAATCAAGATACAGAGTATTTCTATCACCCTAAACAATTTTCCTGTTTTCTGTGGTGGTTAACTCCTCCCCTTGTCTCCAAGCCCTGACAACCACTGATAAGATTTCTCTCTTTTGTTTTGGCTTTTTCAGAAGGTCACATAAATTAAATCATGTAGTATGTATTTTGAATCTGGCATATTTCATTCAAAATAATGCTTTTAGATTTATCTGTGTTGTAGCATATATCAGAAGTTTATAAGCTTTTATCTGTTTATTGATGAACAGAATTCTATTGTATAGATATACCACAGTAAGTTTTTTCATTCACCAATTGATGGACCTTTGGGTTTCCAGTGTCTGGGAATATGAATGAAATTGTTATGTTGGTTGGTGTAGTTTTTCCAGAGTAACTGCTAAAGTGTCTTCCAAAGTAGCTGTACTGTTTTCACTGACAATCTATGAGAGTTACAGTTACTTCATATCCTTGTTAGCACTTGGTGTTGTCAGTTTTTAGGTTTGTTTTCGGACTATTACACTGAACACAGCGCCTTGCTCATGCTAGGCAAGCACTTTACCACTGAGCCACATCCTCAGCCCTGTTTAAGCTGTTCTAATGATGTACAGTGGCATTATGATTTTAATTTGAATTTCCCTGTTGAGTTTTGATATTAATACCTTTTTGTGTGCTTTTTTGTGATGTGTATCTCTGTGGTGAAGTGTTTGTTTATATTTGACCATTTAAAAGTGGGTTATTTTATTTTTGATTTGTGAAGAGTTCTTTATGAATTTATTTTCTGTGAATAAAACTGGGATCCAGTTCCTACAGTTGGTGAAGTATTTCCAATAGGTACACTCTGAAGATAGAGGCAGGGTATTAAAAGAGTAACTCTGGAGTCATCTACTTAGGAACACTTTTTGCATTGAAGAATGGTAATTATTTGTACTGTAAGTCTTTTTTGTGCATATACTGATGATCAAAAATACTTCTTTTAAATTATACTCCAAATTTACCTATTATTAAGTAATGAAGTGGCTTAGATACATGACATTTTTCAGTAGCAGAGCTTCCTTATTAATGTAATGTATTTTTACATTAGAGAAGATCCTAACAAACTTGATACTGTGTTTGAAAACCTGTACCATGCTAATGCTGATATCAAGCATGTACTGAGGGAATATACACAACTTCTTGGCATTATAGAATGGCTTCAGATCCAAGTACTTTTTAAGTTACATGTAGTTTTATAAGGGTTTTTTTTTTTAAAGTCTTATCAACTCTTTTGTTTGTTCTACTTAACATCTTTTTACTATTGCCTTGTTTGTAATTTCTATTTCTTCTTAGTTAAAAAGATGATATTATTAGGTATGTGTGGCTCTTTTTCCAAAATAAGTTTCTGCTGTGGGGAATGACTTGGGGGTTTTTCCAGTGAGCAGTGGACTTCCTTTGACTGTTCAGATAACCTTGTTTCTTGGTGTTTGAATTCTGGATAAATGAGTTAAATGTGACATTTGACTATTGAAAAAGTAATGTATTTTTTGCATAACTTTAATGAACAATTTGTTAAACTGTGGGGATTATTTTAGTAAAAAGGTAAACTTAGCATTCAGTGGAATAGAATAAGTAGGCACTTGCAAGGCTGAAAGTAGGCTTATGATCATGTTTTTTTTTAGCAGTTTGGGAAGTTCCTAAGTCAGTGACAACTCGTTCTCTCATTGTGTCTGTAGTAAAGCAGGATAATTACTCCCAAGTAATTAGTTGAAGAAAGAAAATCTTACTAAATTATTTTTTATATTGTGGCTATCACTTGAAAATAGTTATGTACTATGATTGCATTGCTTTTTTAGGGAGTTTTATCAAGCTTGAAGTTCTTAAAATCATTTTGCCAAGTTGGACTTTCACATGAATTTTAAAAAATTTATAAGCCATATTAATTCACATTTATTTTTCCTCTGAACTTTGAATTTTCTGGTGAATTTTATCTGTTTAAAGAACCTATAAATCTGTACCAACTATTGCAGTTTGCTAGCTTTTCCAGGTTACACAGCTATATATTCCTTTCAAATAAGGGTTAATGAGTAGCCAGATAGGACCCACCGTTCCATTCTTACATGAAAAGGCAGTTTACTGTCTTCCATCTTCTCTCATCCTTTTTTCCATTCAGAGCTGTATGTAATTTGATATGAAAAAAAAATTAGTTTTAAAAATTGAGATTTTATATTTAAAAACAATATACACTATTTAATTTTGCTTTCTTGTAGATTCTCATCCTGTTTATTTTAAATTATGGCAATTAACATGAATTTAGTAGTAGTTTAATCAAGGGTAGCTCTTGCCCCTTTGATTTACCTCCCTCCTTGTCCTGTTAATCCCCCTCCTCCGTTTTTACCTGTAGATTTGCATGTTTGACCTAGCAGAATAATTGGGTCCACAGCAACATGGGCGTGTCTCCCTTAGAAACACTTAGTTTCATGTATGACTCATAAGCTGAAGCACAGACACCACTTCCCCAATCTACAGGAGCCATTTTACCAGCATAAAACTTGCCGGATTGCTTTTATTTTCAGGCCCAAAAGGCGAAATCTAAAGAGAAAGAATGCTTAAAGGTAACTGTTACGATTTGTGTGTTTGCTTCTGGCTAATTCTTGAGCTGATAAACGGAGGGTGGTTCTTACCTGCCGAAGAACATGGCTGAATGTGTTCTTTAACTTGGATAAAATGTGTATAGTCAGTCACATGCCTGATTGCACTTAACTATAAGAAGGAAACAAAGCGTTCAAATGCTGGAAAGTTTTAGGTCTTCTTGGTACAGCATTTTATAAGTATGTGATTGGTATTTCCCCCGTGTGACTTCAGAATAAGAGTTTTTTGTTTGATTTTTTTTTTTAACTACATAAAGCAAATTAGGACAAATATTAATTTTAAAATATAATTGTATTTATGGGAGCAGATAGGAAGTTACAATTAAGTAAATTGGAATACTCTTGTGTGATGTGGATGTTAAAGAATTTACAGTAGTGGCTTTATTTTCGGCATTTTAATTAAGGATGAAGTTTTGGCATAACTCAGTTATAGGTATTGCACACTGATAATTCTATCCTTTGTGTTCTTCCTTTTTAAAAACGTTAGTGAATTATACTAAATATTTCATTTTGAAAACTAAACAATCATTTTGAAAAAAGTAAAAGTGAATATTAAGAGGGAGAACTAGAATGAATCATTTACTATTAGAAAAAAATGAAGCTTTACAATTTGGAGTAGGAACTTACTTTGAATAATAACCTTAGAAGCAAAGTTGTCTTTAAAAAAAAAAAGTAGCTATTTAAATTTTATGTAAAAAGGAAGAGTAGGGTATTGACCTTTCCTGTACTACTGCTTTTAAAATTGTTTTAAATAAAAAAATGTAAACCTTTTATAAGGAGAGAGTTGCTCGGTCTTTTCCTGAAATATTTACCATCATTGAAATTGTAAGATTTTGGCCAGCAAATACATGTTCTAGAATGCCTTGAAGGTGTAGGTGGGCTGAGAAACTGAATATGATAGTAATTTACTTCTGGAACATATTCATAAAATTAAAATTTGAATAAAAATAAAATTCAAACATGCAATGATTAGTAATATGAGTTTGGGACATGAAATTTACAGGGTTATGAACAAAAATATTTAGCTAGTTCTTTGAGAATTTTTACTAAGTGCTTGAAGTCTTATCAGATTTGAAAAGGTAGATAGAAAGGCAGTCTGTTATTTCTCATGCTCTTGTGAAAGGGATTTTGATGTTAACAGATCTCAGTTTCGTGGTCTTATAAGACAGGTACAACAGACATTTTGCCAGTTCAGCTCTGAACCATTTGCTGTCATCTTCCTGTTTGTGCATTGCTGATTTAGTCAGCCTTGGAGAAGGCAAAGGCTGTGTTTGCTTTAAGTCTGGACTGTGTGAAAAATCTAATGATGCTTTTGTGCTTTTTTTAAAAAAAGTTTTTAATAAAGATAAGAGGTACACAAATAAGCAACACCTTTTTAAAATCAGAGTTGAAGGAGTAGTTTCTTAAACTGGTGCAATTTAAATAAGACATACATCTGTCATATATATCTACTACTTATGTGATAAAAGATTAATACAGGGCTTTAAAAAGGAAGCAAAAAGGGGGAAACATAGGAAGGTCAGAAAGACTTATTATAATAGCCCAACCAACTTTTTTCCTCGTATCTTTATGTAAATTTACACTGAGTTATCAGAATTTTACCTTGAATTTATTTAAAGAACTTTATTGCTGAATGAGAATAAAGACTGTCCAGCTGCCTCCTTTTTTGTAAATGACTAAACAGTGGCCCACAGTGGTACTGTGACTGGCTCCAAGTTAGGTAGGGCTTCCAGTTGAGCTGCTCATGCTAGTCTATACCAACAAGTGATGCTTTGTTTGAAATGGTCTATATTTCCTTAAGAGTAAATAAAAGCTTAATTAAGTTGTTTGGTGATGATTTTGATAATAAGAGGCAACCAAATGAGTTAATCAGTTGTTTGAAAATGTGTCCAAGGTACAGTAGTTTCCTTTTTCTTTCTTTCTTTTTTTTGAGACAGGGTCTCGCTTTGCAGTTCTGGCTGACCCTGAACTTACTATGTAGTCTAGGCCAGCCTCAAACTCACAGCAATTTCTCCTGCCATTGCCTTGCTAGTGCTGGCATTCCAGGCATGAGCCACCACTCCTAGCATTGTGGTATGTGTTTACCTGGCATTACTTGGGACCTTTGTGCTTGCAAGGCAGACACTAGAACCACTGAGCTAGATCTCTGGCCCCAGTTTCCTTTTTCTTGAGAGAGAATGTATAGAACTTCTACAACAGCTTTTTTCCACTCTCCATTTATTTTTGGTTTTTAGTTTAGTTTTGTTTTGTTTTGATAGTTGAAGTAAGGTTTGTGATGCTGCCTGCCTATATAAGGTGACCCCAGATGGAAGTAAAAGTTGTTGGGAACTTGTATTTAAATTTTAGAATACTGAGACACATTTGTTTCCTTTCATTTTTACCTTATTATTATTATTTTTTAAGGTTTTTTGAGACAGGGTCTCGCTTTGTGGTTCAAGACAGGCGCCGGAACCACTGAGCTATATCCCCGGCCCCTACTTTATATTTTTTAAGAACACAAATACTATTCAGTATAATACCTTTTCTACTAAAGTGTGTATGTATGTATGTATATATACATATATGTATATATATGTATGTATGTATATATACATATATGTATATATGTATGTATGTATATATAATACCTTTTCTACTAAAGTGGGTATGTACGTATATATATACATACATACATACACACATGTATGTATGTTTGAAACTTTGCACTAGCCTATAAAATATACAGATCTCTAAGCTTTAATACTACGCACCTTACAATTGATCACATAATTAGTAATTAGTCACCTTATTCCATTAGTCTTTGTCATATCCCTTTCTTTGAGAGCTTACCATATATATTTTATATATATTATAATACATATATATAAATATATACGTATATATAATTATATATTATAGGGGGTGGGGGTTTAGCTCAGTGGTTCCGGTGCCTGTTTTGCAGGCTCAAGGGCCTGCGTTCGATTTCCGGTAACCACATACCATACTGGGTGTGGAGACTCAGGCCCAGCAGCAATCAGTACCACATAACACAAGTTCTGGGCATGGTGGCTCACGCCTGTAATCCCAGCACTGGGAAGCAGAGGCAGGAGGATTGTTGTGATAGGAGTTTGAGGCTGAGCTCAGGGCCAGCCTGAACTACCAAGTGAGATCTTATCTCAAAAACAAAAACAAAAAACAAAAAACAAACAAAAAACAAAAATAATTCTATATTATATAGGTTGTACATAGTCTTTCTGTTAATTTTTTGATGTGTTTTGTTGGATGGTTGGAAATTTACTTCAGATCTGCTTGTTCTTTAGATCTGCAATTTGTTTTTTTTTTAAAAACTTTGTATATAATTTGTTGAATTACATTTGTGAGTGTTCTGACCCAGGTCAACGTTAGCTCCTCTGCAGCATGGCTATCATTGTCCTAAAGCAGCCACAGTGCAAAGGTCGGAGGCATGGACTCTGTCATCACACACTTAAAATTCTTGTTGGGAAAACGGGGCTTGGTAACATATGGTGAAATAAATAGTGGAATCAAAGCCCTAATTCAATTCATGTTGACATATTTGAAGATGAAAGATGACTGAAATTTTAAAAATAAGTAATTTTATCTTGAAAGAATTATGAGTAGTGAAGAATGGATGACATTTATCTAGGTTAAGAAAAATGATAAAAATAATGTGAGGGCTGGGAATGTAGATCAGTAGTAGCATGCTTACCTAGTATGAGGTCTTGAGTTATCCCTGACATTGCCACCACAACCACCAGGAAAAAAAAAATAAAAAGTGCAACTTTTGGCAAAGTGTCAAATACTTATGAATAGATAGGGATTGTTTACTGCCTCAAACTCAGCTACTTTCTTGCCATATTATAAAACAAATTCAGATGGCTGGGTCTATGATAAGGCATGTAGCTGTCAGTTTAAACTATCTGGTGTCCACATGTTATAGTTAAAAAAAATTGAGTGTAGTTGTGTCCACCTATAAACACAGCTATTCTGGAGGCTGGGACAGAAAGATCCAAATTTGAGGCCAGTCTGGGCAATTTACCAAGATCCTGTTTCAAAAATTTTTAAAAAGGACTGGTAATATACTCTGCTTCCTATGTTCAATTACTAGTACCTCAAGAAGAGGAAGAAAAGTATACTTTTAAAGCAACAATAATCAACCTTTAGTATATCATAGAACAACCTAGCTTCAACTCAGATTCTGCTTCATTAAGTCTAGCCTAGTTTTTAATTTAGTAATCAGCGTTTTTGTAAGTAACCTAGATTATTGTGATACAGGTGTTTAAAAGGCTGTATTTTTAGAAAGTTTATGGGTTTAAAGCCTGTGAAGAGCCTTAAATCAATTATTGAAGCATTTTAATGACTATTTGAGGGTTTTTTTGTTTTGTTAGTTTTTTTTTTGAGACAGTGTCTCACTTTGTAGTTCAGGCTGGTCCTGAATTCAGGCTTGAACTCAGCAATCTTCCTTCCTCTGCCTCCCAGTGCTGGGATACATTCATGAGGCACCACAGCGGGCATTGTGGTGTGTGGTACTGATTGCTGGTGGGCGTGTGTCACCACACCCAGCATTATTTTATGTGGTAGGAGTGGTCAAACTCAAATTTGGGACCTTGTGCTTGCAAGGCAGGCACAGGAACCACTGAGCTAAATTCCTGGCCCAATATTTGAGTTTTTAAGCAGCAATGATATTTCAAATCCTGTAACCATTCCTAAGGAAGATGACAGCAGGCTTTATTATCAGTGTTCAAGCCTATGTAGTTCCTCTTCCTAGTGTAGTTACCTCTTTACCCCACTTTTTTTGCTGTGCCTTGCAGTTATGTCTCTGTTTTTCTTTTCTGTAATTTTGCTTTCTCCTTCATCTCAGCATACTTCTATACTGACCATGACGTATCATTAAACTGAAAATAGTAATATAACTGATTTTTGTTTTTTAATATAACTAACATTTATAAACTCTTTTAATGCTCTTTGAGTTCTAGTTCGGTGCTTAATGCATTCTCGTTTTTTTTTTTTTTTTTTTTTTTTTTTTTTTTTTTTTTTTTTTTTTTTTTTTTTTTTTTTTTTTTTTTTTTTTTTTTTTTTTTTTTTTTTTTTTTTTTTTTTTTTTTTTTTTTTTTTTTTTTTTTTTTTTTTTTTTTTTTTTTTTTTTTTTTTTTTTTTTTTTTTTTTTTT
>PVIR01006261.1:0-35529 GCA_004026965.1 Petromus typicus | reverse complement strand
GATTGCTAGTGGGCTGAGTTTCCACACTCAGCATTGTTGTATGTGGTTTCTGGGGATCAAACCCAGGCCCTTGCATCTGCAAGGCAGGTGCTGGAACCACTGAGCTAAATCCTTGGCCTGCTTAATGCATTCTTAATGTGCTGTGTACTATAGTAAATGTTACTCTCTTGTTATGGTTCTAGGCGCCAACTCCTCTGCTCCTTAAGAGAAAAATATTAAGTTGTATACTATTAGCCCTGTTGGCAGGATAGGAATTATATCTCTGAGCTTTGGTTGTTAAAATTGCTGTGCAGAAAAGTTTTGATTCTTTCTCTTCCAGGTATAAATACATGAATTAACACCATCATCATCATTATCAAAGACCTTTCCTTTTACTTTTTCTTTCTCTCACAAGAATTCAGAACTCATCTTTCATTTGCCCTTTAATTGGTGAGTTAGTTGAATATCAGCTCTTTTTTCTTCTTCATATTATGTACCTTGAAATTGGTTGCTAATCAAAAAAACGCAGTCAAGTGTGGTGGTGCACAGCTGTAATCCTAGCACTCTGCCGGGCTGAGGGAGCAGGACTACAAATTCAAGCCCAACCTGTGTAATTTAGTGAGACATTGGCTCAGAATAAAAAAGGGAAGGTAGCTCAGTGCAAAGACTCTGAGTTCTACCCCTAGAAGTGTGTGTATATGTGTGTGTAGGATTTTATTTCATTTTATTTTTGGCAATTTTATTTTATTTTATTTTATTATTATTTTTTAATTTTTAAAATTTTTTATTTATTTATTTTGAGACCAGGTCTCACTTGGTAGTTCAGGCTGGCCCTGAACTCAGCCTCAAACTCACATCACAGCAATCCTCCTGCCTCTGCCTCCTGAGTGCTGGGATTACAGGCGTGAGCCTGTGTGTGTGTTTGGAGTTGTTTGTGTATTTCCCCCCCTCCTAGTACCATGCTAAAACAGACAGTTCTAAAGAACAGTCATGCCTTCTATAGTTTGTATGTAGATTGGCTAATGGTTTTTATATTAAAAATTATCACAGTGATTTATGCATATCACGATGTTACAGAAGAACCTGTAATGAAAAAGTAGCCTCCTTGTCCCCTTCCACTCTCAGTCCTGTTGCCCAAATCAGTCACTTTTTAGAGTTTTTATTTCTTTTAATTGATGTTTTCCTTGGATTCTGTCTTTCTGTCTTCTACTGCATAGAGTAGAAACTCTTGAGGGTAGCAGGAACCAGTGTGCCTTTAAGTGATGCATTTATCTGTACATGATGCTCAGTCATATAGGAATCATTTTGTCTGTTCAAAGTTGTGTGATACAGTTTTTAAAATCTAAATGTAATGAAAGAGAATTGGTTATTTTCTGGGATTAGAAAATAGTCCTATGAACAATGAAACTATAAAATTTATATAAAAACTGTTAAAATGAGTATTAGTTTATAAACATTTATTTTTTTCAAAAGATTTCTTTTTTAAGTGCTTTTATTGATACAATTTATATACATATCATGATCACACTCAACACTGAGAATTTGTACCAGTATATGACACGGCTTAATTCTCATTTTTTCCCATTTGCCTCCAAAGTAGTTGTACCAGTATACATACCCACCCACAATGATGAAGGGTTCCTTTCTCCCCAAAGTCTCACCAACAATTATTGCTCATTAATTTTGAGATAGCCATTCTTTATGGGATGAGATGAAATCTTAGTGTTGTTTTCATCTGCATCTCTCGAATGACCAGTGATGTTGAACATTTCTTCATGTGCCTCTTAGCTGCTTTTACTTCTTCCTCTGAAAAGTGTCTATTCATTTCAGATGCCCATTTTTGAATTGGCTCTTTAAATTTGGAGGGGGGCTGATATTTTTAAGCTCTTTATATATTCTAGATATAGCTCTTTGTCTGATGAACAGCAGGTAAAGAATTTTTTCCCATATAGTTGGTTGTCTTTTTGCTCTGCCAGTGTTTTCCTTTGCTGAGCAGAAGCTTTTTAATAGGATGAGGCCCAATTTGTTGATTTCTTCTGCTAGTTCTTATGCTATAGAGGTTTTGTTTGTAAAGTTTTTCCCTAAGCCAGTGTCTCCAAGAATTCTACTTGTTTTAATATTTAGGTCTCTAATCTACTTTGATTTTAGTTTAGTGTATGGTGGAAGAGATAGGTCTAACTTTAGTCTTTGCAAGTTAAAGCCCAGTTTTCCCAGCACTATTTGTTAAAGAGGCTATCTTTCCTCCATTGAGGATATTTGGCTCCTTTGTCAAAGATGAGGTGTCTTAGTGTATCTAGAGTGGTTGTTTCTAGTCTTTTAATCCATTCTATTAATCCTTGGTTCTGTATTTTGCCAATGCCATGCAGTTCTTAACACATTGGCTCTATAGTATAATTTGAAGTTGGAGATCATGATACCCCCTGCCATGTCCTTATTGCTTAGAATTGTTTTTGTTACTCTAGATCTCTTGTGGGTCCAAATGAATTTTTGAATTATTTTATCTAGCTCTGTGAAATACGCTGTTGGGATTTCATTTGGGATTGTGTTGAATCTTTATAGTAGTTATGGGAGTATAGCCTTTTGACAATCTTTGTTCTTCTGCCCAAGAGTAAGAGATATCCTTCCATTTTTTTGATATCCTCTTCAATCTCCTTTATCAGAGTGCTGTAGATTTCAGAGTAGAGCTCTTTCACCTCCTTTGTTAGATTGATTCCTAGATATTTCATTTTTTTGGATGCTGTTGTGAAGGGAACTGATTCCCCAATTTCTCTCTCAATGAGCATCTTATTGTCTATATCGAAATACTCAGTGGAAGTTTAGTATTATAATGAGGCAATTCCTTATTCTTTTTTTTCTTTAACTCTGATGGATGGGTATGGCAGAAGCCATAAAATGTGGACATTCTAATGTAATTATAAATTGTTTATTCATGTCACAATAACCTAGTTTGGCATATTCAGTCTGTAATTTATGTTAGAACCTTGATCACCCATATTTGTTTCTTTTAAGACACATTGGTGTTGTCCAGGATGGCTTTCAACTTGCAATCCTCTATAGTCCCAGCCCTTTTTGTTTTTATTTATTTATTTATTTATTTATTTTTTAGGTTTTTTGGGACAGGGTCTAGCTTTGTAGTTCAGGCTGGCCCTGAGCTCAGCCTCAAACTCACATCACAGCAATCCTCCTGACTCTGACTCCCGAGTGCTGGGATTACAGGCGTGAGCTACTACGCCCGTCACTGTGGTATGTGGTACTGATTGCTGCTGGGCGTGAGTCTCCACACCCAGTACTGTATGTGGTTACAGGGATCGAACCCAGGTCCTTGCGCTTACAAGACAGGCACCGGAACCACTGAGCTAAATCTCCAGCCCCTATTTTTATTTCTTATTTAGAAACATAGTCTTGATGAATTGTGCAGTTTCGGGCTCACAAGTAACTGCAATGACAGATGTGCACCACTGATAGCTTATTGATTTACCCTCTTTGAACTTTTTGTAAGTAGAGTCACATTATATATGTTTCATAGTGCTTTGCTTCTTTCATTTAATTCTATGAGATTAGTTTTTATTGTACTGTTCTCTTATTTATAACACATTTATTCATTTACTCTTGATGTCATTAGATTATTTTCAATTTGGAAACATTCTTGTACATAGTTTCTGGAACATGTGCAAGAGGACAGAATGTTCACTTCTTTGCATGTGGAGACCTTGCAGAGTGTGGAGAGAATAGATAGTTTGATACATTTTATTCTTCATCAAGGACATTCTTTTTTTTTTTTTTTCTCTTTTCAGGACATTTTTCAGTGGAACTGATGATTTAAAATGTGAATGCAGGTCCAGGGATGTAGCTCAGTGGCACTGTGTCTGCCTAGCAAGCATAAGGTCCTGAGTTTAGTCCCTGGTAACACATGCACGCGTGTGTATGCGCACACACACACACATCCACTTAGCTGCCAGCCGTGTCTGCATTACACCTTGCCTGCTATGAAAATATCCTTTCAAGGACATGAAAAAAAAAACAAAAAAAACCGAAAATGAAATGTTAAATACATAGCAGTTAACAATCCTAATGTGGTTTGGTGCCTCAGCCTTGATTTGTGCCAAGGCATTACAGTTTCATCCACCTTTGATTTTGCATTGTCAGTGCCCATGTCAACAGAGTGAGATGGGTAACTATATCTTAATACTAGTAGGAAGATAGCTTTCACCTTATAACCTCCTTGAAATGATTCCAGATCCGCTGTGGCTCTAAGGATTACTTTTTTGAGAATCACTTAAATAGTGGAAGATTGAAAATACTCAAGATGTCTAAAAATTATGGATTGTTTACATAAATGATGGACTCATTTTGTTAGAGTTTATGTGAAATATAGCCTTGTGAACACAGTTATTTTTCTGTTTTGGTGCCTCTGTAGTGAGGAAATCAACATTTCTTGAACAAAGTGAAAGTGTTGGTTCTGTGTCTCAGTGCTTCCATTTAGTTGGTGCCTTTGTGATTAAGAAAAGGGAAGTTGAAAGGCAGAAGGAGGCATTACTGACTTTTCTACTGGTCTCAGATTTCTGGAGCACAACTTTAATTTTCACAATTAAAGGAATAGGCAGTGTCATTAATGATTTTTATATGTTTTATAATGTATGGAGTTTACCTTCAAATTACTCCCTTTTAGTAGATATTATTCCTCATTAGACATTTCTTATTTATGTTTTTCTTAATTTAAATAACATTGTTTTCTGAATTGAATTGTTTCAGTTTGATTGAAAGAACTTTGAGTGGCTGAGAATTTAGCTTAGTAGTAAAGTGTTCACCTAGTTTACATGAGGCCCTGGATTTTATATTTGAGCACTGTAAAATGGAAAAAAAAAATCAAACTAAATAAAGAGCTGAATTCTGAGCAAATTTGAAAGAGAATGTGGGGCCAGACATGGTGGTGCATGCCTGTCATCCCAGCTCTTGAAAGGCGGCAGGAAGATTGCTGTGAGTTCCAGGCCAGTCTGAGCTACATAATGAGTTCAAAGCCAGCCTAATTTACATAGTAAGACCCTGTCTCAAATGGGAAAAAAAAAACAAAGAGGTTAGAACCTTAGGCTTCCTGTTAAAACTTACACTTATGATGTTCCTAAGTTATATTATGCATGAGGTCAGATCATTTCTTGTAAGAGGCATTATTGAAGGTAGGTTGCTATGTGCATATGAGATCTGTCTCTGTATTAGTGGAAATCTCATAATAATGTTGCCTTTTGCAAGGTTTGTTTTCCAAGCCCTGAATTCTAGGGGATGTTTAATGCTTAAAATTTCTTTCCGAATAGCTGATGTGTTTACTTAAATTTTTGTGTCTTAAACTTGTTAAGAGTATGTTGGAAAAATATATGCAGTGTACTACTCGTATAAGATTTTATTTATGTTGGGCAAATGATGGGAGTCAAACTCATGTCCTTATACATGTTAGGAAAATGTTTTACTACTGAACTATATTTCTAGGCCCTTCATAAGTCTTTGTTGTTGTTTGTGTGCGTTTTGGTGAGATAGTGTCTCATATGTAGCCAGGACTTGCCTTGAACTTGCAGTTCTTCTCCCTTTGGCTCCTGAGTGTTAGGATAATAGTCTTGCACCATGGTGCCCTGGCTCATGAGGTTTTAAAATACAGAAAATATATATGTATCAAAAATATAAAGAAAAATTAATATATAAATTTAAATTTGGAACATTCTAATTTTACCCATGTTTTAGTTTGAGGGGGCAGTTTAAAACAATTTGTACTTCTCGAATATAAGAACTTCCATTTCATCACAATAAGATAATATTGTAGAAGTCATTACACTCAATGATTTTTTGGGATAAGCATTTTGAACTGGACATTATATTTGGCCTTTTAATATGTGGATCTGAGAGAAACTTGTACTTTTAGAGGATGATTTATAATTTCTTAACATTAGAAGGTATAAATCTTATCTGATCTTGTAGCTCATCACAGCTTGCACACTATTGTTGGTGCACTAGATTGTGGGGTGGGTGGTAGGTAGGATCTCTGCAGCTGCCCTCAGTGTTTTCTCACCACTTGAGGTCATTCAGCCAAACATTGGAGTCAGAGGCTGTGAGACTGAGAGCTAAAGTATATGGAAATAGACTGAACCTCTTTCCTTCAGAGTTCAGGGAATGCACAGTCCTTACTTGCTAGTTATTGGGACAACTGAGAGGGTGTTTGTAAGAGCCAAAGGCAAACTTGGAAGGTGCTGAGATTCTTAGAGGCTTTAAAACTATGAGCTAGATACTTCTATATGAAAATACTAAAGGAAATGATGTATTTGTTCAAGTCACTCATTTAAGAAATTTCATTTTGGAAGCATAATGCCATAGTTAAAATTATTTATTTGGTGGATGGTCTGTTTAGAAAAGAGTCCAGGAAGCTCCAGATGGGCTTATATGCAGTAAAATAAGGAAGAGCCATTTAGGACATAGGCCTAGAATGGAATTACACTAAAGCCTGCTAAAATTACAATGCTGTATCTTAAATTTTAGCTGCAGTAAAACAAGTATGGAGAAGGTAACTGCACTTTGCCCATGTCCATAGAGAATATGAAGCATATTAACAATGAGTTATGGTCAGTTTTAAGGATTATTAGTGGGGGAGGCAGGTAGGATGTTAAAAATCGTCTCTTTTTAAATTATAATTGATTGGAAAATTGCTTAAAATGAAATAGAGGATTCACTCTATCCACAGAGAATAGATTTGTTTCGTGTTGGTAGTTCAATATATGTAAATAAATAACAAGCTCAGTTTTTAACATATGAAGAAGTGAGCAAAGAATTAAAGATTAGTTGGAGTGACGTAAATTATAGTCCTTGGCAGAGTGCTGATAAGATGTGAAATGCGTAAAAATTAACTAGAGATCAGTTACCAGTCCTGCTTTGTTGAGAGTTTGTGTGTGTATATTTTTGATGTTGTTGTAATTATCCGTTTTGGTAGGTAATGGTAGAAGGGAATCTCACATAACTTAGCTGGGTAAGATAGTCTGAGGGTATATTCTGTTGTTCAGACATTGCTTTTTCCTCAGTCATAGTGGTTTTTCAAATTTTCTCTTGTATACCATTTACTCCTAAGAGTACTACCAAGGACCATAATAATGAGTTTTTGTCTGACTGTTGATCTTACATTTCAACACCAAAATACTTTTATTGGCTCTTGTTTTCATAAGCACTCTTTGCCATTCATATGTTTTTGATGCCATACTTTGATATATTTTCACATAAACTATTAGACTGTTTATAAAGCAAGACTTAAAGATGTAGCAGAGAGGGCAGGAAGTACTTGACATTGGTACACCATATCTTATTCTTCGCTTCCTGTCAGTTAAACCACGATGAGAGGAACAGAGACACAGATGTACAGTTGCTGCTTTAATTTCCCATCAAGGAAACCAGTTAAGCATAAAGCTTGTTTCATTAAACTTTTGAAACTTTTTGACTCTAGGGCTGTTATAGGCTTGTTTTGTATTGTATCAATTATATGGACGATGGTAGCAAGTAGATGTTTGATAGAGGATCTAATAGGAAAATACAGCTTTTACATATTAAGATGATTCCTTCTGTGACATTTTTAGAGACAGTAGAAGATTGCCATTCTAATTTGTACATATGGAATACATTCACTGTAATAAGATAAGCTAATATTTTAATCTTGAAATTTTAATATTTTTATATATTGGTGTATCTGGATTTTTAAAACTTTTGAAGCATTTTATAGTCTATAAAATGTATTTTTATTAGGCACAACCTTAAAATGAAACATCAGATGGAAAGTTATAACGATGAAATGGAGAGTCTTGTATTCAAGAAAATACAATTAATAAATGACAGAATTTTGACTTGTCTTTTGATACTGGATCTTATGCCCTGTTAGGAAAAACTTTGTATTCATTAAATTAGTATTCTACCTATTTCTAAGTGATTTAAACTTCTAGAGATACTTTTGTTAATTTGGCCTAGAACTCCCCCTTTTCTTTCCTCAGTCTCTATACTTTTAAAAAAAATAATAAATGTTCCTTATTTCTTAAGGAACAATCCATATAGCACTTCTTGGTAAAGTTTTCTCATGTTCTAAGAGATATTTATCCCTTTCTATTCCTACTTGTTTGTATTTTTCTGTTTTTGGTGATGAGCTGCTTATGGGCAAAGGGCATATAATTAATTTCCTAGGTACTTATTGCTGGGAATAAATACTTGCTTGATGTGTCTTCATTCTGTAATAAATAAGTTGATTAAAAAACTATTGTATGGGACCGGGGATTTAGCTCAGTGGCTATAGCACCTGCCTTGTAAGCACAAGGTCCCTGGTTTGATCCCTGGTAACCACATACAGCAATTCTGGGCGTGGTGACTCATGCCCACCAGCAGTCTACCACCTACCGCATGGTGGCGCATACCTGTAATCCTAGCACTGAAGAGGCAGTGACAGGAGGATTGCTTAGGCTACATATTGAGCTCAGGACCAGCCTGAACTACAAAATGAGACCCTGTCTCAAAACAAAACAAAGACCTATTGTGTGACTCTTCCTTATAAGTTGCCTTTGTGGTTTAATAATAAGTAATTTTGTTGTACAGTTTCTGTACTTCTCTAGCTATCCCTCCATTTGTTAATGTTATTTATGAAAACTGAATATTTCAATGATAGTGTTTATATCCTAGTTAAAACTGGTGACCTTATATCAGCCCACCAAAACATGTAGTTGAAAATGTCTTAGTAATACTGAGCATCAACAATTTTTTGCTCTTGGCTATAGACTAATACAGACAAATATCTAGTTCTTCATTATAGTCCTGATTTCTTCACAGAGGAAGAGGAATAATTTGCTGTACTACTTTTTTCTTTTCCCTATATTGATTTCTGTTGTCTCTACATCTTAGATCCCTCCATGCGTTTTGTATTCATTGCAGTCTTATTACTGTTAGCATGGTAAGAATTTTCTGTCTATTCTATGAATGTATTATGAAGTATATATGAACAGTTTCTGTTCTGAGAATTTATACAGGTTACAGTCCTTTTAAAACATCAAATTTAAATAGTAAAAGTCACATCTAAGGATTCAGATCTGCTTCTTAAAGACTAAAGGAAACATGAAGCTAAATGGATTTTTTTTAAGGAGTTGGCAAAAACTAACTAAATAGTTATTTTGTTTATTAAAACTTGACTCTAGCTAGACTTGTGGAAAATAATTTAAGAGTTGAGTGTTCTTTTTATGTGTGAAATCTCTTTTTTGTGGTATTAGTTGAGGTTGTTGATTTATGTCTGTCTGAATCAGAAAATATATGTAGTAAGTCAGTTGGAAGATAGTGAAGCCTATATGAACAGCAGTTGGATCTGGGAGAGGAGTATATCATGTAAAATTCTATAACATTCCCAAACAAACATAAAGCTATCTTTTGCTATTTTAATACATTTTAGCTTCTCTCTGTTACTCTTTCTCTTTTAAAGGAAGTGGGGTAGAATTGGGTATTAAACCCTGGAACTGTCAACTACAAAGCTACAAGCCTAGACTTTTTCATTTTGAGACTGAATCTTGCTAAGTTGCCTAAACTGGCCTCAAACCTGTAGTTTTCCTGTGTTGTCCTCCTGAGAAGGAAGCCAGGATTCCAGCTATGAGCCACTACATCTAGCAGTGAATATTTTTTTTTTATTGATGGTACATAGCTGTAACCCCAGAACTCAGAAAGCTGAGGAAGGAGGATCCCTGGGAGTTCAAAGCCAGCCTGAACTACATAGCAAGACTCTCTCTCTCAAAAAAAAAAAAAGTGTCCTATGACCTTTGGTCCTAATCTGGCTTTCATTTTTATTTTTATTTTTATTTTTTTGAGACAGGGTCACGCTTTGTAGTTCAGTCTGGTCCTGAACTCAGCAATCCTTCTGTCTCCACCTCCTGAGTGCTGGGTTTACAGGCATGAACCACTATACTTGGCATTGTGGTGTGTGGTACTGATTGCTCTGATTGCTGGTGGGCATGAGTCACTACGCCTGGTATTTATTTATGTGGTTACTGGGTCCTTGCGCTTGCAAGGCAGGTGCAGGAACCACTGAGCTAAATCCCCAGCCCCCTAATCTGAATTTTAACACAAAAGGTACTCTTAAGTATTCTCTTGAATTATGCTCATTAATGACATAAAAATGTTTATGATATGTTTTTTTTTTATTTTCAAGTCGCTTATAATCTTAAAAGGTAGTAGACAGTAATGAGGCTGTTGTACCTGTTTCTGGTGTGCTACATTATGATAATTTGTATTTGTCTTATTTGATGGATTGTGTTTGCCATTAGTAGAGTGGAGGAGGGGAGAGATCTTAATCACTTCTCTTCCTTTCTCCACCAGTTTCTCTGTCAAATAATTCTCTAAGAAGTAGTTGGTGAATTGGTAAAAGGATGTAGGTAGTACTAATGTGATTCTAAGTATCATGTATTGGGTAAGTGTATTGGATCAGTGTATTGGGTAAGACAGTCGAAGAATATTCTCTTTTCTCTCAAAGCATTTATATTTGCAAGGAAGATGTCTTTATGACTCTTTTGTTGTAAATTTCAAATGAAAGTCAAATTAAAAATTAAATACAAATGAAGGCCCTGAGATTATTCCCAGACAGATACTTGCTTAGAATAGTCTGCCTTTGGATTTATCTGTATCCATTTTTGTGCCGGAGAGACCTTTCCTGTTGTATGTGCTCACAGATGATCTGAGAGATGAGCACTTTTTCTCCATACCTCTTTTTTTCCCCTTGTCTATACCCTTTCTTTATTTACAAATACTGGCCATAAGCAGTGTGGCATCAACACATTTTATGATTTTTTTTCCCACATGTTCATCCTTCTCACAGCATAAATGCAAGACATAATAGCACTTGTTTGTGTGTTTATCATGTACATGGTGGCCCTATAATGCCATTCAATTGTATTGATGACATTCAACCATCCAAACACCATAGCAGAGATGTTTATGGTATGGAGAAAGCAAAAGAGACACAAATATCTGGCTCTTAATCCCTGCTTCGGAAAGGGCAGGTCTAATTTTTTGTGTTCATTTGTCAGAGACTGTGTTGTACTTGGGTGTTAGAGATCAAAGAGTGGCAGAACTTATGCCTGAGTTGTAAGGGCCTAGCTGGACGGTCCCACATTTTAAAAGCAGAATATTTTGAAGGAGAACATAATGTGCCAAAGATCACTGGATTATAAGCTATGCAAGGGCAGAAATCTTGGTCATTGTTTACCGTTGTATTCCCATTGTTTACATCCTTGAGACACTCTGACATATTGTAGGTGCTCAGTGGCTATTTGTTAAGTGGATGAGTAGAAAAATGAGCTTGAAGTGCAGTTGGATATGGGTATAAGTCTCATTCTGCTCCTGAATACTTTTTTTTTTTTTTAGGTGTTTTTTGAGACAAAGTCTTATGTTGTAGTTCAGGCTGGCCCTGAGCTCAGCCTCAAACTCACATCACAGCAATCCTCCTGCCTCTGCCTCCCGAGTGCTGGGATTACAGGCATGAGCCACCACGTCCGGCACTGTGGTATGGGGTACTGATTGCTGCTGGGTGTGAGTCTCCACGCCCAGTATGGTATGTGGTTAACTGGGGATGGAACCCTGGTCCTTGCACTTGCAAGCCAGGCACAGGAACCACTGAGCCAAATCCCCGGCCCCTGCTTCTGAATACTTTAGAGCATTTCCTTGACAAATCTGTGTCACGGACTGTCTGTATAAGATCTGTGAGTTCGGTGCTGAGACAGATCAAGACATCACTTACTTAGTTGCCTACGTCAATCTTAGTACCCTCATATGTATACATAAAGGGTAGGTATTACCAATAAAAAGACTAAATAAAAAGTAGAGTATTTAGCATAGGACCTGGCATTGAAATAGTACTGGTTATTTTCTGATTTGTCATCCTTTCTTAATCTCCTAGAAGAAATCTCAAATGTTTTGTATCTGCAAGAAAATTCGTAGTTATTGGAAAGGTTCATGATTAAGTAAAGCAGCATATATATTTTAATTTGTAAACTGTAAAGCACTTACTAGATAACAGGTGTGACTAACAAAAGATAATACAAACAAACTTTATTGTGCTGTGGTACAATTTCTGGATGTGTCTTGTGCTGAAGTATTATTTTTAAAATGTAGTAAGTGCCTATTATATTATGACCACATATTCAAATTCTTGAACTTTCCAAGAGAAGATAAAGCTATACACAGAAAATACCTCTAACAAAAAGCCCAGTTTAAATGCAGTTTCACTTGTCAAAATAACCATTGTCACAGGAACATCTTCCTTCTAAACATCTCCTTGGGAGAAAGTAAAGATATCTCAAATGATGGTGATAGCAGTCTCTGTAAGTGACTAAGAAATTTGAATTTTCATAGATATCACATCTTTTGTCACTACGTAGCAAAGTCAATATCTGTTCACATATTTTATACTAAACGAAAAGATACAGTCATGCATAGATGCAATTGAGTATATATTCAGAGTTTCACTGGTATCCAAATGTATAGAGAGTAGTTGAGACGCTCAGTAAATAAACTGTAAAAAAGGATATAGTAACAAGTGATAGCTTTTTGAAAAATCTTCTCATTTTTCTGTTTTTTCTCTCTTGCTTAGGCAAAAAATAAAATGATGAAGTTAAATTTGTTAAGTGATTTTTATTTTTTTTAAAGGATGTTACCATATCCTGGGAAGTTTAAAACCGTTATTGAAAATCTTTTTTATAATAAAGTAATTATTGAAGAATTTAAGCAGGGCAGTATACATTTTAGTGACCTAAAGCAACCAATGTAGCAGTCAAACTGTAGAATGTTCGTTTTAGCTGTTCTCATCATTTTTGGATGGTAGTTCTCAGGTCCACTTAATGTGACTTGCACTGGGTCTTGTAATCATATTCTGTGTTTGAAACAATACTTGGAAAAACTCCAGGACCTTCTGAAAACATGTGGTATTGATGCTTTGGTAACAGTTAAATACTGTCTGGGCCGGGGATATAGCTCAGTGGTTCCAGCGCCTGTCTTGCAAGCGCAAGGGCCCGGGTTCGATCCCCGGTATCCACATATCATACTGGGCATGGAGACTCATGCCCAGCAGCAACCAATACCACATACCACAGTGCTGGGCGTGGTGGCTCACGCCTGTACTCCCAGCACTTGGGAGGCAGAGGCAGAAGGATTGCTGTGATGTGAGTTTGAGGCTGAGCTCAGGGCCAGCCTGAACCACAAAGCAAGACACTGTCTCAAAAAACCTAAAAAAAAAAAAGAGTTATGGGAACGAAGATCATCCATCATGCCGGTATTTTCTGCATTATTGATTTAGGAGAAACACAATCAATATGTACATGAAAAGTTCATAAGAACTTCTTACTTCCCAGTCTATCAGCAATAACAGAGATACCTCTAAATATAGATGTTTGAGATCTTTTTATTATCTCCCTCTCTCTCTCTATTATCTATTATCTATTATCTATTATCTCCCTCTCTCTATTTGTAAGTGTAATGAAATTATTTCCTACTGAAGAAAATGTCTTACCAGCATCAATGATGCACTTTAGTTAACAGCAAGTCAAATTGATTCATGTGGTTTACTAATTGATTAGAAAATTATATTATCAAAGGTTGAAGACCTAAAATTTTATGTTATCCACAGGAAATAAATGAAATAAATCTTCAGTTACTTAATTGTACCTAAAGTTGTTTTTAAGATTCATACAACAGTAAAATGAAATTATTGATAATTTATGAAGTATCTATATTTTAAATATACATTTTATAATACTAAGCTGATGCTCTTCTGCTTTCTAGTTTCTCATCTTGTGGTTTTGTTGCTGCTTACTTTGGGAATTCATTGAGTTTAGAAGCTTAGGTGGATGCCGTAGAGTTATGAGGATGACTCTAAGAAGAGGCCTATTTTAAATTTCCTAACATGGAATATCAGAATGGTTTTTGTAACCAAACTTTAAAAAGTGGGATCCTGTTATTTAAGAGGCAGTTATTGTGAAAACAGTGGGTTGGCCATTCAGAGTTTTCACACATTAGGAGAAGGAAATTTTATGCAGTGGTATCTAAAAGTCTTTCAAGCAGGGTGTGGTGATGCGTGCTTGTAGTCCTGGCACTTGGGAGGCTGAGACAGTATGATCATTGCAAATTTGAGATCAACCTGAAACTGTGTAGTCTTAAATCCTGTCCTAAAAAAAAAGTCTTTCAAATTTGTTGATAAGTTGGAAAAACATGGAAATGTTTTGATTTCCTTGGAATGTGTATCTTTGAGTGTAATGGTAAGATTTTTTTTTTCTTTTTGGATGAAGGTGTTGGTTTTGCTATGTAATTGAGGCTGGCCTTAAACTCATTCTGTAGCCCATTCTGTCCTCAACTCTTGGTGATCCTCCTGCCTCAGCCGCCAGCCACTGTAATAAAAACTGCCTGGTACTGGCAAAGTAACAAACCGAAGGATCAGAAGAACAGATTAGAAGATCCAGAAACAGCTCCAGATACACTAAGCCACCTCATCTTTGACAAAGGAGCCAAATATCCTTGATGGAGGAAAGATAGCCTTTTTAACAAACGGTGCTAGAAAAACTGGGGCTTTAACCTGCCAAAGGCTAAAGCTAAACCTATCTCTTTCACTGGGTACTAAACTAAAATCAAAGTGAATTAAAGACCTAAATATTAAAACAGAAACACTAACCCTACTGGAAAACAGGTTAGGTAGAGCTCTTGGAAACACTGGCTTAGGGTAACTTTATGAACAAAACTTCTGTAGCACAAGAACTACCAGAAGGGATCAACAAATGGGAATCTCATCCTATGAAAAACCTTCTGCACAGCAAAGGAAACCACCTGCAGAGTGAAAAGACAACCAACAATATGGGAAATAATTTTTACCAGCTGTTCCACAGATAAAGGGCTACTATCTAGAATAAAAAGCTTAAAAAAAAAAATCAGCCCCTCCCCCAAATTTAAAGACCCAGTTCAAAAATGGGCATCTGAAATGAATAGACACTTTTCAGAGGAAGAAGTAAAAGCAGCTAAAAAGTACATGAAGAAATGTTCAACATCACTGGCCATTTGAAAGATGCAGATGAGAACAATTCTGAGATTCCATCTCATTGCATAAAGACTTCTATTTTGAAATTAGCTTCTATCTTTTTTGTTTTTTTTAAGGTTTTTTGAGACAGGGTCTTACTTTGTGGTTCAGGCTGGCCCTGAGCTCAGCCTCCAACTCACATCACAGCAATCCTCCTGTCTCTGCCTCCCGAGTGCTGGGATTACAGGCATGAGCCACCACACCCGGCACTGTAGTATGTGGTACTGGTTGCTGCTGGCCGTGAGTCTCCATGCCCAGTATTGTTATGTGGTTACCGGGGATCGAACCCGGGTCCTTGCGCTTGCAAGACAGGCGCCGGAACCACTGAGCTGTATCCCCGGCCCGAAATTAGCTTCTGTCTTGAAATTAGCCAGCAACAAATGCTGGTGAGGCTTTGGGGAGAAAGGAACCCTTCTCCACTGTTGATGCGAATGTAGACTGGTACAATCACAGTGAAGATCAGTTTGGAGATTTCTCAAAAACTAGGATTAGAGGTCCCATTTGACCCCGCTGTTCCCTGCTAGAGATATACATGAAAGAATTCAAAGGCTCATATCACAGTGACATATGTGCACCCATGTTTATAGCAGCTTAGTTTGTGATAGCTAAATCTTGGAAGCAACCCAAATGCCCATCAGCTGGAGAATGGATAAAGAAGATGTTTTTCTATAGAATGGAGTATTACTCCACCATAAAGAATGACAAGTTTGAGTAATTCATAATCAAGTAAGTGAAATAAATAGGTCACAGATGTGTAAATACCATATCTTTTCTTTGATATGAGAAACTGAAAATATAAATGAATTCTAGAATGTATGTTAGATACTGTAAAATAGAAACTATTCAAAGGGAAATGGATAGGAATAAGTAATGAGGAGAAAAGAAAATTTTTAATAGTATAAAAAAGGAAACAAAGCTCATGTGTATAGGGGTTGGGGGTTGTAGGGTGAGTAGGGATATGGGAAAAATGAGAATCAAGTCATGTCATATACTGGTACAAATTGTCAATGTTGAGTATTATCATGATATGCATATAAAATGTACCTATTTCACAATAAAATTAGTGTAAAAAGATTTGTATTGTGATTTGGAGTAGCATTGTAAGTGACAGGAATGTAAAGAGATTGTTAGAGAGTATGGGGAAAGATGTGGATTGAGGTTAGCAATGAGCACAGGTAGCCTAGCAAAGTGAGTGTTGCTGGGATCAAGGCAGGGCAGATTTTGTTTGTCTTCTTTAATTGTAGGGTAGGGTTGGGAGAGATGGACAAGTGAAAAATGCAGAAATATGGGAACATGTTTTTGAGATATAGTTGCTGTAGTATATAGTTACTATAGTTGGGATTCTGAATGTTGTCCAAGGGCCCATGTGTTAAAAGCTTGGCCTTCAGCCCATGGTGCTATTTGGAATGCTGGGCCCAGTGGGAGAAAGTAAGGTTACTGGCAGTGCATTTATTGAAAGAGATATGTCTGATTGGACCTCAGCCCTCTTTCTCTCTTGCTTCCTGCCTTCCTTGAGGTTGGCAGGTTGCTTCATTTCATGCTCCATGCTATGATGTGCTATCTTATGACAGGTGCCAATACAGTAGGCTGCACAGACTTGCCTGGAACTTTTTTTGTCATGTTTTGTTTTGAGGTAGGTTGTTGCTATGTAGTTCAGGCTGGCCTTCAGCTCATTATGTAACCCACACTGGCCTCAAACTTGGGGCAGTCTTCCTACCTCAGCCTCTTGAGGTATATGGTAATATGCCTGGCAGAGCTTTGAGCTTTTAGACTTCCTCAGACTTCCAAATTGAGTGACCTCTGATCAACTTCCCATGGTAGCTGATTTCCTTTTAGTGCTGAATAATATTCCATTCTTTACACGTATCACAGTTTATGCATTCTACAGAAAAACATTTTCATTACTTTGAACTTTGGTCAATGTGAATAGCTTTTATAGATTTTTGTGTACATGTTATTGTGTGGACATAAGTTTTCAACTTTTGATGTGAATACATTATGTTGTAGGAAGATGTTAATTTTGTAAGAAACTACCATAGTGTGTTCCAAAGTGGTTATACCATTCTGTATTTCGACCAGCAATGAGAGTTCCTGTTTTCTCACATCTGTGCTAGTGTTTGGTGTTATCAGTGTTCTGGATTTGGGCCATTTAAAAAGGTATATAATAGTATTTCATCATTTTAGTTTGTTTTTCCCTGATGACATGATCTGGAGTATGTATTATGTGCATCTTAGTTGGCTTTCTCATTACTGGAACAAAATACCTGATGACTACAACTGAGAAGTTTCCAGGAAGAGGAAGGGATCGAGTGGGGAACCTCAGCTCCTAAAAGCACATTAAGCATGAACCCACTGATGAGAGCCGCGCCTCCATGATCCAGTCACCTTCCCAACACGTGAGACTTATAGGGACTATTTTGGATTTCATCCATAACATACATATACTTATTGTATATCTTCTGCTTCTTTCTGTCTTTCGGTCTGTCTCTGTCTGTCTGTCTCTCTCCTTTCTTTTTTGGGGTGGCACTACTGAGCATTGGACCCAGGGCCTAATACATTCAAGTATTCTACCGCTGAGTACATCTAGAGCTGCCTTCCACATTATTTTTTAAATATATGAGCACATGAGGTTCCCCACGCTGGCTTCCAGCTAATGATCTTCCTGGCTTAGCCTCTTGAGTAAGTAGGATTTTAGATGTGTATACATTGTGTATCTTTCCTATGCTTGTCTGTATTTCTTTGGTAAAATGTCAGTTAAGGTATTTTTGCATCATTTTAAAATTGGGCTGTTTTTTCATTTCCTTCTGAGTTTTAATTTTTTTAAGTTTTAAGAGAACTTTGCTTTTTTTTTTTTGTCTTTTAGCAAATGTATTTGGTACAAATATTTTCTCCCACCTTTCTTACTCTGTCGACATTGTCATTCACAGAGCAGAAATATTAAATTTTAATAAAATCCAGTTTATCAATTCATTCTTTCATGGATTCTGCCCTGAGTGTCATATCATTCACTACCAAATTATAATCATCTAGATTTTCTCTAGAAGTCCTATAATTTAACATTTTACATTCAGACCTGTGCTCCAGTTTGAATTAATGTTTGGAAAGTGTTTTAATTCTGTCTGGATTCAGTTTTTGAATGCAGATGTCTAGTTGTTCTAGTACTGTGTTGAAAGACTCTGCTTTCTTCATTACATTGCCTTTATTTCTTTTGTTAAAGGCTAGTTGAATGTATGTAAGTGAATCTGTTTCTGAGCTTTTATTCTATTACACATAATAATTTGTCTCTGACTAATTTACAGTGGCTTAGAGATACATGTGTAAGCTCAATCGGTGGACTGCTCACCTTTCCAATCAACATATTCAGATATTCTGTCTTGCAGCTCTGACTGACTAGTTTCCTCATACCTTTGCCACATCATTTTACTTGTTTTTTTTTTTTTTTTTGGAGACAGGGTCTCACTTTGTGGTTCAGTCTGGCCCTGAGCTCAGCCTCAAACTCACATCACAGCAGTCCTCCTGCCTCTGCCTCCCCAGTAAGTGCTGGGATTACAGGCGTGAGCCACCACGTCCGGCACTGTGGTATGTGGTACTGATTGCTGCTGGGCGTGAGTCTCCACGCCCAGTATGTTATGTGGTTACTGGGGATCGAACCCAGGCCCTTGCACTGGCAAGACAGGTGCCGGAACCACTGAGCTAACTCCCCGGCCCTTTACTTGCTGCTTGACCAGAGTTTTCCAGTAAGTAGTGGAAGCCATGATAAATTTTAAATAGGGAAATAAATCATAATTTTGTTTTTGGTGATTGTCTTCATTTTGGTGATCTACTCCAGGCTGAAGAACCTCTAGAGGGGAGTGAGAATAGTGTTGCCTAAGGGTCAGTCCAATGAGTAAATGAGGAAACTATCATTTAAAAGTGTTATCCATGGCCATTAACTGATTTATATGACTTTTAAATTTTGTTTTCAGCTGATGGTAGGTCTCTTTGTAAGAGCATATCTTAAGGGAGAATAGTTTCTGTCGCATTGTGAAATGTGAGAAGTGGAGGTAGGGAAGTTTTCCTGGAGGTCCATTCGAACAATGTATCTCTAGTCTTTTTCACCTAGTCATTGCCAGAGTGTAACAGTTACCGATAGGAGTATGCCATTATCACAGATGGGGAAACTATTGCACTAGAGACTTTTTTTCCTACCATAAAACTGTTAACCAGGGGAATAAACAATCACAAAAATGAAACAGAATTTCTTTGCAGGTTAATTCTTGTCCGGTGGAGAGAAATTTTTTAACTGTCCAAACAGGCTTTGCTGATAAGGACAATGTAGTGTGTTGGTGTTCTCTGGCCAGGTTTTTAATTTTTTAATCAGAGTTTAGATTTAGGTGCTGTACTGAGAATTTACATAATAAAAACATCAGTTTATGATATTAGGTAAAAATTTTCAGCCTTTTTGAGACAGGTAAGAAGTTTTTTTAATAAGCAAAGTTAAAACTATGTCAGATTACTAATGGATATTTCTCTTTTAGTTTTAAATTCCCATTGTTTTTGAAACCTACCCAGAAAAGGGGTTAATCTTCAGCCCACAGGTATGTACAGGTCTAGGTATGTGATCTGTTGGCTGATTTGTAACGTGTTATAAATGCTGCCTGAATGTAATCTGACACCAGGTAGGCCCAAGTAGCCAATGATGGGAAGTAAAGAAGTATGTGAACAAACTGGAATTTCAGGTCTGGGGAGTAATTGTGGCTTTCCCTCTGTCCTGGCACTATTCCAAATGTCAGCAAAAAAGGCAGAAGCATGGAGCACTCAGCCCCTTTCGGGTGGAGCACTCAGCCTGATTCAGATGACTCTACCCACTTTCTTTCTCTGTGTCCTCTTATGCTTCAAGCTAAGGTGAACTTGATCAAGATTGTGAAGATCTGTTTTCGTCTTTGTATATGCTATGAGAAGTCTGAGACTTTGTAAAGAAAAAAACAAAAACTTATCAATTTCTGCTTCATTTACAGGAAAGTAAAATTAGACTTTTAATAAAGTTAGATATAGTTATAGATTGCCTAGTATGCTCAAGGCCCTACATTTAATCCCTACTACTGCAAAAAACAAAAACAGAAACAAAAGGCACAAAGACATAGATTCACTCATTTCTGTATTGCATCCTGCTGTTAAAGAATGCCTAGTTTTTTCTCTTAAGTAAAGAACACCTGGCAGGGTGTAAATGAGCACCAAAATGTATAACAGATATTCTGAAACAGGAAGACAATGTTCAAAGGGAAAGAGAACAAGGGAGGGGGGAGAAATAAATGAGGAAAAAAAGGAAAAAATGAAAACAAAGCTTTTGTAAATAGGGAGAGATCAGGAGTTGGGTTAGGGAAGGGAATGAAAATAAACAAGAACCAAGATCTATCATCTATGGGTACAGATTCCCAAAGATGAATGTGATCATAATGTATACTTAAAATGTACCAGTACATTTAATGAAATAAAAAATACCTGTTTGAGCATGGTGGCACATGGCTGTAATTCTGGCACTCAGAAGGGTGAGACAGGAGCAGAGCTACATAGGGAGTTCAAAACCAACCTGGACTGCATGGTACGACCCTCTGTCACTCCCCAAAACCCCTTAATTTTAGGTAGTTATGTTGGTTAGTTACTTAAAAGGTAATTGAGAAGCTGGGGATATGGCTCAGTGGTAAGAGTGCTTGCTTAGTAAAATCTCAAAAGCAAGTGAATAAAAAAACAAGATATATATATATAATATTATATATAATCATATATAATGTAATACACAACCATATATAATATAATATTATATAACCATATATACTATATATAATATTATATAATCACATATAATATATATAATATTATATAATCATATATAATATATATAATATTATATATATAAAATAAATAAGAAACATTTTAAGCGTGCTGTTGGAGATCAAACCTGGAGAGCCTTGTGCATGCTGGGCAAGCACTCTCTACTACTGAGCTAACTCCTTAACCCTTAGAGACATACCGTAACTTTTTCTAAACTTTCTTCTATTCCTTGAATATTTGGGAGGAAAAAAAGGTATAGAATTTTCTTTTTGAATTATGAGAATATTGAAGGCTAAGGCATGATTTGGTCACTGTGATGTTCATTTTTGCCCATTTTGTGTATAATTTGGTATAGAAAGAGCTTTATAATGAGATTTATTTTTAAAAATACTGTTCTTTTCTCCACTGTCATTCAACAGGATCTGAGGGACAGTTACTGTCCATATTTGGGGAAGTTCAAATCTTACCACTTGACTGACTACAGTGTGGTGTTTTTTATAATTGTTTTCCCCATATCTACATTTTTATGTGCAGTAAATTATACTGCATATAAAGAACTGGAAAGAAAAATGTCAGTAAAAATATTTCAAAGTATTTTAATGGGTTAACGAGTTACAGTAGTCTTGTAAAAAGGCTTATCAGTGTTTCCTTTTCCTTTTGGGGCTGAGTGAATGTGTAAAGTGCAGTGGTGTCATATGGAAGAAATGGGAATGAACATTAATGAAACTAACATTTAAAGAAATGATAGAGAAATTTACAAATCCTTCTCCTTCAGTTGTTTCAGATTAAAAATATAGTTGAAAATGATCTGTTCTATCTCTTGGAAATCACAAGTTTTCTTCAAGTGTGTTATCAGTTTTATATAATTAACACATCAGGAGGAAAAGAGAAGAAATCCTAGCTGCTATCCAAGAATTATTAAGCACAGGAGATTCTTCTGTAAGTTGCTACTTGCACAGATCAAAGGCCAATACAACACAGGGGAACAGGGATGAAAAGGATCTATTGCAAGTGTCAAATGTTGCATCAAATATTATACAAAAGCCTTTGGAGTAGGGTAGGGCACTTTTGTTATAGATATTTATGTAAGAGACTTCTTTTTGGCTTTCACTCAGTACATTGTAGGGATTCAATACAGGGCCTCATGCCAAGGGCTCTATTGCTGTTACATATCCAGTTCATGTTTATTTTTTATTATGAAAGGGATTTCTTAATTTTCCAGATATTCTCTTATAGAAATATATTAATGAAGTTCTGCTAATATTGATATAGGGGCAAGTTGGATTTAAGTTTTTGAAAAATTGATTTTCATGTCATCTTTATTCCCCAAACTTGTCTCTTTAACATTAATAGGAAATTAATATCCATCCATTATTTGAAATCAGCTTTCTTCTTGAAATATTTGTACTAAAATTGCAAATAGTATTTCAAAGATCTCAATGTTATTTAATATGATTGTTTTTTATAGTTGTCATATCATTTATGTTTATTACTCTTTTGTATAATAATCACTCACTAATTTAGTTTTTACTCAGTCAACTCAGTTTAATTTAGTGGCTTTTCATTCCCATCCACTCCTAAATTAATTTTTTACATTTACTTTTGTTAGTAGTGGTGACTTTTCAAAAAAATATCGAACCATCTTTGCAGACATTTTTAAGACATTTTCTCTGTTGGCTGTGAAATTGTTTTTGCTCTTAAGTTGTGTTTCTGTTTTTCTACTCTTGTAAAGTGCAGTTCTTTGCATGTTCTAATTTGCCATGACGTGGTCAAGTGCTGTTTCCTTCCTGTTGGCTTGCAAGTCTGTTTTAGAGATAAGAATACATTTCAGTGCATTAAGAAGTCACTGAAGACAGGCTTAAGCATGGTAGCTCTTAAAGCATTCCACTTATCGGAAACCTTTTAAGGAATAGAAAAAGTGGGCTTTAATTTTTTGCTCATTTTTAAAAGCTCTTACAATAGTATGGACTGAATTTCAAATTCATTAGATTTTAAATTTTTCTGTTTACTAGACCTAACAAGGATGGTGTCTGAATGCTTCTAGTAAGGACAAAATATATCAGGAAATTTCTTATATCCTAACAATTCTTATGTAGATGGTTTACTGGATAAATGCAAAGCAAAAAATTATTGGAGTTGCCAACCTCATCATCAATGCTGCATTTTTAAGTTTCTTTTAATTGTACTGTAAAGCTTAATTGAAGGAAGGAGAAGAAGCATTCATTTTTGATAGTAAGAGGGTTCATAGCAGGAATGAAGTCTGCCAGGAAAATATTTATGTAGAAAAGTAGTCATCTCAAAAATGTGCAAATGATGTCTGTGTTTGTTAGTCACATTGATATTATTTAAAAAATATAAAGTGGAAGTACTGAGCACTATATCAGTTATGTTTTAAATGTGTGGTTATTTTTTCACAATGAAATTAATGTTAATTAAATTTAATTAAATTATTAATTTAATTTTTCAGGTCAAGAAGCTTAGAAGAAAGAAACAGTTTAGAAAAATTGGCTCTGTTTGCTTAGAATACCAGTGACTCAAGAAAATTAGAAGCATCTTTAAAAACACCTTCACAGACTTGGCCAAGAGATTTTACCCAAACTTGTTAGTGGATTCTACTGCCTGATACTTGAACCTGTTTGGAATTTTTTTCTCATGTGGATCTAAAGGGATGCTTTATTATGGCTGCTGTTGTCCAACAGAACGACCTAGTGTTTGAATTTGCTAGTAACGTCATGGAGGATGAACAACAGGTATGAGATTTAAAGAAAAATGGATTTTAATAAACTTGTTTTTTTTTTTTTTTTCCATTTGTAACAGAAAATTACCTGAAAAAACAAATCAAGTATTTGGAGATAATATGCTCTTATATTTTAAATGTGAGTTAACTCATTAAGTATACATTTTACCGTTAACCTTTGTTGTGGTAATAAGGAAATAATACTGTGGAGATATAGCTTGTTTTCTTTGGTTGTTATTGCTTTTTTTCTAGTAAAACTTAATAAATACCTAATTATTTCAAAGTACTTTTGAAAAATCCTAGAAAACATAGTAAATTTTAATGTATATCATTGGTTTATAATTATGTACTATTTCTTCAAGTAGATGAAGTGATATTAACATCCCTACAATGACACATCTTTTTAGTCCAAAGCATGTGACTTTGAGGAAGTTACTTAACTTCTCTAGATCTGGATTTCATCATCTGTAGAAAATTTCAAAATCAGCTTTCATTAGATTTATGCATGATATGCAAATCACTATTTTCAAGAAACTTAACAGATATTACATAAGGGACCTCAGATTAATTCTAGTCCCCACGTAACCTGCTCCAAAGGCTGAGATTTTTTGAGACTTTCTAATTTATTTCATTTTACACAGGTTACGTGTGGAATATAAGATATGATGTGAGAGAAATAGTGTGTTGAATGTCCAGTCAATTTTTAGAAAAAATATTTTGAGATATTTTAACCCAGAGGGTTTAAAATATGCTGAATAAAGTTGATTTATATGTCTAAATAAACCTAATCCTAAATAATTAACTTTAATAGGCCAATTTTAATGTCATACTTTTATTATAGAGACATAATTACTGCAAATAACTATTGTAACATCAAGACATTATAATTTCTTGGATGTTTGTGGTTTTCATTTAAGCAATAGAATAAAAAGTTTATAAATAAACTTACAAGTGAAAATTTCAATTAACTTGTTCTAAAATCAAAATGAGCTTCAACTAGGAAGAAAAAATTTTAAAGATTTCCTAGTCCCAACTAAAAACTGCTATAATAGGGATAATAACCTAGAAACAATAGAAAAGGTATTTTAGGGGAGGAAAATGTTTTAAATTTGTTTTAAAACAGGATGTTATGTATCTGTTAAGGTTCAAAAATATGTGTACTATTCTGCCCTCTTAGATGGAAGATCTTATGATAGGTTCTAGGCTTGATGTGAGGGTTCATCTTGGGGTGTGGCAGCAGAGGACAGTGCAGTAAGCCACTCCTTGCTCCTCTTTTGTAATTCTTTTGACCAAAGAAAGTGCACTTTATATTATGGGAATGTATTTATATATGCATATATGTGGTTTAAAGCCACATAAAGCCAAAATAATGCTTATATACCTACTACATATAACATACTTGATTTATCTTGGAAAGGATACTATTAGGTTAATATCAACATGTACATATATATAATTTCTCTTTCTCTGTGTACATCCTTTTTTTTATTTTTGAGATGGGGTTTTGCTTTGTAGTTCATGCTGGCCCTGAACGCAATTTGTAGCTCAGGCTAACCTTTGTGGTATGTAGTACTGGGAATTGAAGTCAGGACCTTGTGCTTGCTCGGCACTGAGCTAAATCTCTGGCCTCCTCTCTGTTTTTGATGTGCTATTGGGAAATGGATCCAGGAACCTCCTGCGTGCTAACCGTACTATCACTGAACTATTTCTCTAGCCCTGCATTTGCTTCAGTCATTTGTTTTAATTAAATGAGATAAGCCTATATTAGGTTTTTCTTTTTTGCAGATATTATTATAAGGGCTTTACAAATATTAACCATATGAGGTAAATATAATTTATGTCTTCATTTTATGATGAGGCAATTGAGGCATGAAGACTTTCAGTGACCTCTTGTCTCCAATCATACAGCTAATAAATAATGTAGACACAAATGAACCAGAGCAGTTTGACTATATAACTAATGATATTACAATGTTACATATTCTTGCAGTGATGCACAACAGTCTTACTGTCTTATAATCAGTGTCAGACTATTTGAAATGGGCCCAGACCTAACAGTTATTACAGTCTATAGCCATGAGTATAAGAAAAAGTTAATTGCTTAACAGAAGGGTAGACTTAGGTGTCCATCTTACTATCACCTTGTATAACCGGTGGTTCTACCTCCTCATATTTGCTTGTTATTCAGTTTATTTTTAATATAAGCAACAACTTGCATTTATAAAGAAGTTACTTAATACAAAAAATAGTGAAACTATCCTCAGAAAAATTGAAAATTGTTTTTTGGTATGTATTTATTTGATACTTTTATTAGTACATGCTGGCAATACGTAATGATTATCATGGGGAGTTAGACATGTACATAATACATTTTAATTCTTTTTATGTTTGGTAAGTAGTTTTTAGACAAAAGACTACAGATGAACCATATATGCACAGATCTACATGGAGATAGTTTTAAAGTAGACATGAAATTATGCTAAACTTGGTAATTTGTTCTTACTTCATGTATGATCAGTGAGTGTGTATGTGAATGTAGGCTCTGCATCATTTATTTTTCTATACAGTGAATGACATGTTACTTTATTTCTCTAGTCTTGATCATGAGCTATTATCAGAGTTTTGCTGTTTGTATAGTATTGTGGCCAACATCCTTATTTGGGTTCACAATAGACCCTGCTAGTGACAATAATGGTCAAGAGCTCAGATAATGAAGTCAGAATGCCTGAGCTAATATTTACCGAGCACTATCATTTTTCATCACTTCTATGTATGCAAAGACTGATCAAAAAATAGTGTGTTTAAATTTTAAAGACAGCATTACAGTAAAAGATACATAGCCATTAAGCCCTTGTAAGAACTTCTCCTTGCTTTGAACATGTCCTATTATTCTTCTGACTTAATGAAGCAGTTTTAGAAGTCTTTTTTCATGTCTTTACCAGATGTAATTTAAAACATGTAATACATGCTTTTGCTGTATAACATCCAATATAAAAAGCAGGCTCAGGCCGGGGATTTAGCTCAGTGGTTCTGGCGCCTGTCTTGCAAGAGCAAGGGCTCAGGTTCTATTCCCCAGTAACCATATATAATACTGGGTGTGGAGACTCACACCCAGCAGTAGTCAGTATCACATACCACAGTGCCGGATGTGGTGGCTCATGCCTGTAATCCCAGCCCTTGGGAGGCAGAGGCAGGAGGATTGCTGTGATGTGAGTTTGAGGCTGAGCTCAGGGCCAGCCTGAACTACAAAGTGAGACCCTGTCTCAGAAACAAAACAAAACAACAACAACAACAAAAAAATAAAGCAGGCTCATAAAAACAATAAATTGAGACCACTACAGTAATTCACCTAAAGATACTTGCTTAAGATTTCTAGTACTGCTTCAAAAATTGGCAAAAATGATAAAAGTGATCAAAGTTAGTATTTTCAGGAGTGTTAATGGCATTGTCTTTTAATGTAATAAATTATTAAAAATAAACACCCTATTTTTCAATCATGCCTCATATGTACAAACTTCAGTTTTGAGCTTAATAGTATATTCCATTTCATTAACTTTTTATAGTGCTGATATCACATTGTTTCCATTAATATCATAAATTTGATATCCGCTGGCATACACCCCATTAGAATAGAGTTTTGAATGATTTTTATTAGAGTTAGCTTGTTAAGTTGCATAAATGTTGTGATTTTTAATGCTATAAAGTAAAAATTTTTATTTATTTATTCAATTAATTAATTAGGGTTTTTTTTTGAGACATAGTCTGGCTTTGTAGTTCAGGCTGACCCTGAACTCACTATGTAGCCCAGCCTAGCCTCAAACTCTCGGCAGTCCTGCCTCTGCCACCCGAGGGTTGGGATTATAGATGTGAGCCACTGTGCCTGGCTTGAAAAAGTGTTGGCGTTTTAAAAAAGTTTATTCTGGCCTTTGATCCCATCTTAGTTGATTCTTTATAAAATTGCTGAAGGTACCAGGTTAGAATATTTTCCTGTTTTCAGGTATGGTCTAGGGTTATATATGTATTAGTGTAAAGAAACTGATATTATCAATGTCTGTTTGCCAGCACCTTGGTAATTTTCTCTTATATAAATTTCTGCTCTTCAAATGCTTTTGAACTTTTGGGTGGAGATAGTGGGGAATGATGTGGGAAAAGAAACATCAACACTGATGTTGCTGACATTTTCAAAGTCTGTTCCTGCTATCATTTCTAAATGAAGTAATTCTAGCTGAGAAAGAAGTACTCATATATAGTTTTAAAGTGATTGTATTCTATAGATGAAGAAGGGGAGATGTTTCAGAACAGTGAAATGCATCAAAACTTTTTAATGAGTTTTTCTTGCCTGCATGATCAGTCTAAACATCTTAGCACTTTAGAAGCTGTCCACAGTATGACTGACTGTACTATGTTGTTATTTATTGCACTAGCATATTTTTTGGGGGGGGGCAGTCTATCTTAATAATTTTCCTAAATGCTTTCTTGCCTTCTTACCGTCTGTTCAGGAATGATCTACTACATTTCATACTTACTGTATGTTTAAATTCTAATTATCTTTCAGGGTCTTAAAACAAAATCCACTTACTTAGTTCAGTGACTAAAATCATTCACTCATGAATTAACTTCATTCTGTCATTTCTGTACAAATTTATAATGTCATATATTACAAATTTTCCTAAATAGTGCCAACTTACTTGAAGGCACAGGTTGTCGGTTTTTTTTTTCTTCTACTTAACATACTTCCAATGTGAGTCCTTTTTTTCTGTTTGCTACTGTTGCAATACCAGGAGTTGAACCTAGAACCTCATAAATGTTAGGCAAGTGCTGTACCACTGAGCTGCGTTCTCAGCTCTGTTGAGTACTCTTAAAAGCTTAATGTTGATAAAATGATCTATTTTCTCCTAACCACAGTATGTATTTTCTTGGGACCTAATGTTTACATTCTCATATAGTGTGTGGACATCATGATCATGTCACTACCGCTTCAGTACCAGGAACAGTTATTCATGCAGTCTTTTTTTTCTGATAATATTGTGCATTATTTTGTTGTACATGTTTAGAGAAAACCATCTCAAGTACCTTTTGAAAACACTTACTGAAATTGTAAATAAAGGTTTTCTCAGGATTTAGTGTTATTCTTGTTAGGAAAAACTAACATCCTTATAGTTTCACTATTTCTTAGATTTCTTTAAGTTACTAAGGGTATTTTTTTTGATGCAGGTACATTTTGAAAATGAAACTGTATGTTGTAGATTGAGATGTACAAATGAATGTATAAACATGCCATTTTTTTCTGCAAGGATGTTAAGAAAGATTGTTAGGTTAGAGATTAAAAGTTTTCTCATAAGATAGGTAGAAGGAATGAATTTGATAGTGTTCTGTGTGTGATCTGTTAAGTACCAGCAATACAGAGGGCATGAAGTTGCAATATAAAAGCAAACATAGATGATGATATTGTGTAGGATAGTACATAGACAGGCCCCAGAAATATTTAGGAATGAATTTTACTAGAGACTACTTATTGAGCATTTTCCTGTGTTTTTGACAGATTATCCTATTTAATTCTTGCTAAATCTTATGAGGGTAGATACTCACATTCTCACTTTACAGAAGATTTAAGTGAGTGCCAAGAGAAAGGAAGCAACTTTCCTGTAATTACATTTCTACTAAGTGAAAAATCTGAATTATGGCCATCCCGAGCCTTCAACCATGGGAATTATGGCCATCCCGAGCCTTCAACCATGGGAATTATGCTAGTTTCTGCTACGTGTTTTAGTCTGTCTGTCTGTCAGTCTACCTACCTCCCATTGAGAGATCAAAACTGAAGTGTATACATGGGGTGTTTTCATTGAAACTTCAATCACATCAGCTAGCAAATTCAGATTATCTATTGTTACCAATATCACGCCACATTCAAAGAACTTTTACAGTACCGTATTAGAAAAAAGTAAAAGACAGTATTGGTTGTTAATCCAAAACATTAACAGGACGGAAAATCTCAACTTCATGTCAAGTGGAAAACTTTGAGACCTATCCAGGAGGGACATTAGGGAATAGCTGTGAACCACGTACTTTTTATCTCTCAATGAAACAGAGAAATTTAGTTGTAGATTCTGAGTAGAGAGGCAGCCATATTAAACCTGGTACCTGGGCTACCTGAGCATTGCACTGCTTGTTGGATGTTTGACTAATACTTATGGATATCATTTTTACTAATTATAATTTTAAATGAAGAACTTTCTCTACTGTCTGTGTTTATGAATTTGTTAGTGTGTAGGAGGGAGAGCTTCCTCAGAAGTTTAAACTGGTAATGAAAGCATTTTTAAAAGGTTGAAATTCTTCAAAAAAACCCCCCCAAAACCTCAAGTTTAAACTGAGATGACACGTTCATTATGACTGTAGGTTGTCTATAGGTTCCTATACATAAGTCTTCAAAATAACCTAGCTTAATGTATGTCTGGATTCCAATTCTAATTTATGTTCATTCTTTTTTAAAAATTAATTAATTATTAATTAATTAATTTTACTTTTTTGAGACAAGGTCTCACTATGTACTTCAGGCTGATCCTGAACTCACTGTGTAGCCCAGGCTGGCCCCAAACTCACAGCAATCCTTCTGCCTCTACGTCCTGAGTGCTAGCATTAAAGACATGAGCCACCATGCCTGGCTGTGTTCATTCTGTTAGAGCATCTACTGGTGGATAATTTGCCATATTAACCGTTAATTTATTTCCTTGGAAGTTGTTTTCATGATGCAATACTTGACTAGTTTGATTACATTTCTGTGATAGGATGGTGCAGAACTGTGTAAGGATTTGATGTAGTATTTGACCTACTTCATTGAAATACCTACAGGTTTTTGGAATGGTAGTAATCTAGATTTCATATTTTGCATGAAATGTAAATGTATAAATAAGAAAAATGAAACTGAGGAAGTTGTTAGAGAATAATGCCCACATTTGTGAAACTGATAGATCCATATAGTGTGATGAGGATGAGTTATTGTAGACTTCAATGAAATATTTTAAAAATTTCAAGCTAGCCACGGTGGTGCAAACTTGTAATCTCAGTACTCAGTAGGTGCAGATGGGAGGACTGTCGCAAGTTGAAGATCAGCATGGGCTATATTAGGGAGTTCAAGGCCAGCCTGAACTACATAGTGAGGTCCTGTCTCACAGAAAAAAAACCCCAAAAATTCTGTTAGTAACTCTTGTTATCCTCATTTTACAAGTAAACAACACTTTATATGTGAAGAGTGGTAGGTTATATGAAGAAATAAATAAATGTTCAAAAACATTTGCTTGCATTGGTATTGAGTCTCTAACTTTAGAGTCTAGACTTTTAACTCTAGAGTCTTTTAACTCTAGAGTCTAGACTAACTTTTAGGAAGTAAAGATAAATGAAAGAATTCTTTGCAGAATCTTTGTGTTGGTTTCTGGAGATCTCTTGCACAATCCTAGCTTGTCTTATGTAATATTTCAATTCCTGAAATGATTTTAAAATGTACTTTAGAAATTAGTAACAGTGGTATTCATTGGGAAAGGGCATTCTTTGAGAAGGGAATAAAACTTTTGGAATACAGACAGATTCGTGTATTATTTAATTACCCAAATAATTTTTTTAACTGCCAGGGGAACATCTTTAAAGGATTTTGATTTTAATTTTATTATATATATGGTAGTAATCTAGATTTCATATTTTACATATATATATATTTTTTTTCCTCCCCCAAGTGTTGGCTTTCCTCTTGACCCTACAACAATGCTCAGAACTGAAACTATTGTAAAAAGTAAGAAGACATTTTAACTTTGTTTCTCCTACTAGATGAAGCTCTGCTTTTCAAATTTATTGAACTACAGCATAAATACAAATACATGCACAGGCCATTAGTAACCACATTTGTATAAAGCTTTTGCTTTTACTAAATATCAATACTAAGTATTGTTGCTAAGTGTAGATGGTTAACTTTACCAATTTTCTAAAAAGACCGTTCTTACTGAAAATAAAACAAAGACGATGCCACCTTACCAGAGGGTTCATTTCTATGTGGGTGGTATTTTTGCCTAAATAAATCAACTATTTAAATAAATAAAATATTGAAGGATTTTCATCACCAAAATTTTTTTTTTCTTTTTTAGGTTTTTTGAGACAGGGTCTCACTTTGTAGTTCAGGCTGGCCCTGAGCTCAGCCTCCAACTCACATCACAGCAATCCTCCTGCCTCTGCCTCCCGAGTGCTGGAATTACAGGCATGAGTTACCATGCCTGGCACTGTGGGATGAGGTACTGGTTGCTGCTGGGTGTGAGTCTCCACGCCCAGTATTGTATGTGGTTACCAAGGATTGAACCCCGGTCCTTGACAGGCGCCAGAACCACTGAGCTAAATCCCCAGCCCCACCAAAATATTTTCTTGATCATTTACTATATGCCATACATTGTAACAAGTGGTTTATGTACATGTTACTTAATTTTTACAGTTACTTTAGAAGTATTTTTACTCTTTAAGTAGACACTTGAAATGTGAAGCTGTGGGAGTCTGGTAATTTCCCTGAGTTTAAATACCTAAGGGATGGTAGAGTCTGACCTTAGATAACAGACCGAACATTTAGCTTTTAAATCCTGTTTTCACTATGTGTATATGTAGCTAGCTCTTTGCCACATGGGAAAATATTGTCATACCATGTTGTGAAAGAGAAAGATGTGTTGGATTTTCCTTTTGTTTGTGTTTTTTTTTTCAAAATCAAAGGTGAAGAAAGTCATTTTAACAATAAACCAGAGGTCCTCAAAGCATTGTTTTTGTAGGTTTAGGTTTTGGGACCAAAGCCGGACCTGAAGGCAGGGCACAGGAATTTGTCTCAAAGATACGTTTCCATGTTTGGTTTGTATGGCAAAGGCTTGGAGTCAGGAGCCTTTGAAGATGGTGAGAAAGAGGGTGCCAGCCCACTCTCGATTTTTTTGTCTTGATGCAGAGATGCTATATGAACTGCTTGAAAGTGTGCTTATTTTGGTATTGTCCTTAAAAAGGAGTTGTTTTTAACCTTATTTTGTTTCAGGGAAACTTTTTTGTATTTCATTTAAAGCAGTCTCACGGTGGATCTTGGCAGGATGTTTCACAGCTACCATGTAACAGATTGCTCTTAGGGAAGCTTGGCAAACAAGTTATGTGAGAGCTTTTATGCTTTTTTTATATATATTCAAAAATTCAAACTTATTTACTTAATAGAATTGAAATAATTTGTTCTGTAATTTTTTCAGATATCTACTGAGCATCTTGGGTAGCGCTATCTCCAGGGAACAAACAAGCTTAGTTTAGGGGACTTTTTAACTTGATGTTATTGCCACTGTGTGATCACACGAATAGAAGCAATTTAGTGAACACTGTTGAAACTGTGGGAACTCTCTGTGCTCTGCTAAAACTTGGTTTAATTTTTAATGTTGCTAAATGTTTATTAACATTTTATTTTCAATCTGTCCTTAATCATAATTAATAGAAAAGGGAAATTGATATATGTATTTTTTTCCTCTCTGGAACTATGAAAATTTTTAGTTATGTTATAAAATAGAAAAATCAGTTTTTATCACCAGCTTAATTTGTTTCTAAATATTAATATTTAGAAGACTGACCTTTGACAGATTTTAATTCTAGGAGAGCTTCCCTCTCCATTCCCCATGGTATGTCATTTATTTGGTCCAAAAACAAAAGTGAAAATAATACACAAGTGTCAAACAGCAAAGTATTCCATAATGTGTCTGTTTGGGTTATTAGCATTTCAGGAGTTGACATGAAGTGATTGGAATTGGTTCAGTTTAGGAAATATAGTTTTGAATGTTATAATTCTTTATAGAACCCTGAGTGCAAATTGGACTCTCCTGGAAAGCTATAATCATTGATCCTAGCCATGCCCCATATATTTTGTGGTGATTAGTCCGTTGGTAGAATTTAATGATGTTTTCTAATTCAAATAAAAGGTAGGGACTGAAAGTGTGCCTCAGTGATGGAGCCCTTGCTTATTATGTACAAAGGCCCTGACTTGGATCCTCAGCATGGCCAAAAATTAAAATTAAAAAAGCAGAAGAGATGCTTAATTATTCAAATAATGGGAGCTTCTAGATATATTTGTAGAGTCAATTTTAACAGAACTAGCCAACCAAATGGAATGTAATAGGTTGTTAGGTTTCTGATGACTCATACTTAGTCAGCTGTTTATCAATCCAGTTTCCTGAGCCCAGACTGTAGCAGCTAAAGTTACCTGAGTGTGCATTTTCTTTCCATTTATGGCATAGAAATGGAATGTCTTTCCATTCACCTGAGAGCTCTTTCCTAGATGTGTTTTATATACATAGATTCAAACCCTCTGCCTAATTATTCATATTCTTAATGAAAATCCAGAAATAGTCTGTTACATATTGAATAGTAGCTCCTGGGAGAAATTAGAAGTGAACAACTTTGAATATACACCCTTGTTTCAGTAGTCTAGACACACGGCGAATGCTTTTCATGAGCAGAGCAGCTACTGAGTGGTCCCAATATGTATCTTGTGGATTGAGAGGAACTGGCTCAGACAGGAGAAACTCTGGAAAGGGTTACATTAAAGCTCTACCTGCCCTCTCAAACACAGCTTTTCTAAATATATCCAAATATATATGCCAACAAAACAAGACTGCTACATATTTAAGACTTAATGTAATAGTGTATAGGCAAAGAAAATGGATCTTGGAGTCAGTTCAGGTTAGGGTTCTACCACTTGTTGGCTACTTGACTTATAGTAAATTTTGGTTATTCCTCAGTGTCTGAAAGGATTTGTTTCAGGATCCCTGCGGATACTAAAATTTGCAGACTCTTAAGTATCTTATATAAAATGGTAAGTTACTTACGTTCAACTTCTATATATCCTCGCATATACTTCAAATCCTCTCTAAGTTACTATATGTAATATAATGTAAATGCTAAATAAGTAATTGTTATACTGTGCTAGCTAGGGAGAAGTGACAAGAAAAATGTTCAGTATGGACACTTCTTTTTCTTTTTCTTTCTTTTTTTTTTGAGACAGGGTCTTGCTTTTGTAGTTCAGGCTGGCCCTGAGCTCAGCCTTGAACTCTGAGCAGTCCTGCCTCTGCCTCCCATGTGCTGGGATTACAGGTATGAGCCACCATGCCCAGCACTGTGGTATGTGTGCTGATTGCTGGTGGGTGTGAATCTCCATTGCTCAGCATTGTTGTATCAACCCTCCTTGCACTTGCAAGGCAGATGCTGGAACCACTGAGCTAAATCCCTGGCTCAATATGGACGCTTTTTAAGATATTTTAAATACATAGTTGGTTTAATTAGTGGATTTGGAACTTGAGGATAGAATGTCTCCTGTATTTTCCTTCCCCTTCCTTTACTTTCCCTTGTATACAGAAAAATCTAATGTATCTCTCTCTGAGGTTTTCTGACATTTGGAGTGGTAATCCATGGAAGCAATGGGCAAAATGCTGCATGCTTATTAAGTTATGGTAGCTAATAGCCATTAGCGAAGGCAGCAGACAGTGTAGCACTGTGTATGATACTTCCCTTATTTACTGCATAAGAATAAATAATGTCTTCTGTTACAATGTTAAAGGCTCAGGTAGTTTTAGAATCCATAGCTTTGTGTGGTCCTGAGGATTGAAACTAGGGCCTCAGCTGTGCTCCGCAGGCTCTGCCCCTGAGCCACATCCCAGCTTGCAAGTCCTTTTTATTACATGCTGTGGCCTTTAAGTCACAGCATTGTGCCTCCTTTCGACATTGCTTGAACTTTTGCTTCAGAGGAAACATTTTTTTTCTACTTTTGTACTGGCATTTTTCTTTTTTGTTCTTTGGTTACAGTAGTACTTTACCACTGAGCTATATTCCCAGCATAAAATTGTTGTTTGATAGTTTTAAAATTAAG
>PVIR01006260.1:0-67112 GCA_004026965.1 Petromus typicus | reverse complement strand
AGTTCCAATACCCTTCTTGGTTTCCCTTGCTCCTTAGGTGCATGTTTCCCTTCTTCCTTTCCCTCCTCTTTCTTTCTCTTTTCCCTCTGCCTTTTCTCCAGTGTTCTCTTCTTTATTCTTTTGCAGAGGCAATCACACTCAGCCTTATTTTTCTCCTCAGTACTGGTGAATGAACCTAGGGCTTTCACACTGAGTTGTAGTCTTAGCTCTTCATTTTATTTATTTATTATTTACTTATTTATTTTTGAGGCAGAGTCTTCCTAACTCACTGACCTGCCCAGGCAAAACCTCTTTTTTGTGGTACGTGACATGATTGTCTATGTAGAAAATTTAAAGAATATACCAATAAAAGTTAATACACAAAAATCAATATCCAGAGGCACAGTACACGCTTGTAATCTCAGCAGTCTCAGAGGTTGAGACAAAAGTATTGAAAATTTGAACTCAGCCTGGGCAACTTAACAAGACCCTGCCTCAAAATAAAAAATAAAAAGATTTGGAATGTAGCTAAGGGTGAAGGCCCTGGGTTGAATTTTTAGTACTGCAAAATAAATGAATAAAAATGCATAATTGAGGCCAGAAATTTTAAAGTGATTTTACAATCATTCCAAAAAGTTAAACCACTTATATGTAAGTTTGGCAAACTATGTGCAAGAAGTGTACATTGAAAAATCACAAAACACTGATGGGATAAATCAGAGAAGACCTAAATAAAGAGATATGTCATAGGTATTATTACTAAAGAATCTATATTGTTATCAGTTCCTTCCAAAATGATCTACACATTCAACATAATCTCAGTGGAAATACCAGGAGGGATTTTTTTGTGGCTTTCAACTAATACATAGTCATTAACTACCAGCTGATTCTAAAACTTACACAGGAAAACAAATATGACAGCTGATAGAGTTTGGATCTTGCATGTCCCCTAAAGACTCTTGTGGAAGGCTGAGTTGCCAGCCTGTGACATTACTCGAAGGTAGTGAAGCTTTAGGAGATGGGCTCTAGTATAAGGAAGTCAGGCTGGCAGGGTATCCTTGAAAGAGATACTGGGATCCAGGCCTTCCTCTGTCTGTCTGTCTGTCTGTCTCTCTCCTTCTCTCTCTCTTGCATATCACATATACAGCAGCTTTACTCCACCGTGTGCTCCCTGCCATGATATGCTGTCTCACCATAGGTCCAAAAGGCAACGAAGCCAAGTGACCATTGACTGAAACTTCTAAAACCATGAGCTAAAAGGAACCTTTCTTTCTCATAAGTTAATTAATCTCAGCCATTTTTAATTTGTAGTGATGAAAGGCTCACTAACACAACAAAAATGGCCAAAACAAATTGGAAAGCCTAATAGGATTGGAAAACTCATACTTGATTTAAATACCTAGCATAAAACTCCAGCAGTCAAAACAACCTTGCAGTAGCAAGAGATAGATCCATGGATCAATGGGAATAGAACAGGGAATGCAGAAATAGAGCCTCAAAATGTAGCCAGATAGTACAGTTGACAAAGGTGCAGAGGCAATTCAATGGATGCAGGAGAATCTACACACCCATGTGAGCCTTGACTCTCACACCATATATAGATATTCACTAAAAATGAATCTTAGACCTGGAGAAAACTCTTGTGACCTCAGGTTAAGCAAAGACTTTGTTGATAATGACACCTTAAGTATAATCTGTAAAAGAAAAAATTCAAGCACCTGGAGTTAATTTAACTAAAAACCTTCTGTACTTCTAAAGACCTTGTAGAGAGACAAGAAAAGACAAGTCACACACTAAGAAAAAGCGTATGCAAATCGCCTATCTTACAGAAGAACAATGTCTAGAGAAGAAAAAAAGAAGATATGAATATCAACAATTAGAAAATGAACTCAACAACTCAAAAAGGACAAAAGCATTGAACAAGTCACCAAAGAAGATAAACAGCAAATAAACATGAAAAAAATGTTCAACCTTATTAGTCATTAGGGAAATATCTAATAAATCTAGTGATGAGAAAGCACTACACACTTATTAAATTGTCAGTATCAAGTGTTGACAAGGATATTGGGCAACTGAGTTCCTCAGTCCCTCATTGGTGAAATGAGAGAGTTGTGTTAGTGAGTTACTTTGGGAGAGTTTGTTTTTTTCTTATTGAGATAAACATGCTTCTCATGTGACCTATGAACCCCACTCCTAGGTTATTTAGCCAAGACAGATGAAAGCATATGTCTGTCCAGCCCTTTATATGAGTAACAATTTTACTCAAACTTTCCTGACTTAAAGACAACCTAAATATTCTTCATCTTGTGAAGGAACACCATTGGATGGATCTCAGCTGCATTTTGCTAGTGAAAGAAGCCAAAGGTTGTGTGATTACCTTTATTTGGCATTCTGAAAAGGGCAAATTTATAGAGATTGTAAACAGGTTGGTTGCCAAAAATTGAGGAAGCATTAATTACAAAAGGAAAGCAGGATAAAAATTTTTGGAGTGAAGGAATTATTCTGTCTCATGCCTACAGTGGTTGGATGTACACTTTTCAAAACCCTTTGAACTGTATTCCAGAGACAAAGGGTGCATTTTTCTTCTAAGAGCATGAAAGACTAAATTTAAAAAGATTTAAAATGTCTTAGAATAAATCACTCATCTGAATTTGAAATAGAAAGTCAACCTTTTTCTGAGTTACCATACTGTATCACTATATATTAAAATTGAATCAATGAGTACTTTTTAATGTTTTGTATAGTATTCAAAAATAGATCTATTCCTCCCTTGATGTTCAGATTAAATGACTGTATCTTATTTTGCTTGCACCATTACTTTTAAATGTTTAGTTTTTGTCTAAATCTGAAAACCTCCTGCAATTTTAAATTTTATTTTAGCGCGAAGTCCCATTGAGTCAGTTCTTGGGACATACCATGCCCCACCTCCGTTGCCTTAATTTAGCTGGTGTTTTTCCTTGCATCTTATGTTTCATCAGCCACCATTTCATCTGCTTTCTTTCAGCCCCTCTCTCCACTGCTCCTGGATTTTAAAGCTTTGTGATTGACTGTGCATCGCTGGCACTGGGGGAGCCGGAAGCAGCGTGGGGGCTGCAGGCAGATGGCTGTGTGGGAGGGATGCAATGACTCATTTGTTTCATGTGTTGAATTTGAGTGTAGCAATTTTGAGGACCCCAAAAGAAAAGACTTATTTATATTGAGTCCTTCCGTCATTTTTAACCTTGGGGAGAGCAGGGGCAAACTTTTGGAGCTCCTTCGATCTGTCTTCTCCTTTCATAACATCAATGAATGTTTCACCTCCGTTGCATCAGATTTATTTCTCCTTTATTTAATATAAATTATAGTTTCATATTTATTAGATAAGTTAGATTCTGCATCTGATACCTTCTTAAGAGCCCTCCTTTTTGTGCTGCTCTTTCCTTTTAAATTCAGCCAGATAGATACTTCTTATATTTAGGCTTCTTGCTTATAAAAGTGAGGTAGGATAGAAGATATAAAAATAGGTAGAAAGGACACAAGAGAAATTGTGATTTAAAGTTGTACTTTTTAAATTCACATGTTTATTGGCACATTATAAATACACATCATCATCACATTCAGTATTGAGAGTTTGTACCAGAATATAACGAGACTTGATTCTCATTTTTCCCCTTCCCCCACCCACCCTGCAACCCCTGCCTCCTATGTACCTAAGCTTCATTTCCTTTTTTTATTACTGTCACATTCTTTTTCCCCTTGTTATTTACCCCTTCATCCTATTTTCTTTTAAATATTTTCTATTTCACAAAATCAACTATATACTAGAACTCATTTACATCTTCATTTTCTCATGCCAGAGTTAAATCTAGGAAACAACCAAAATGTCCATCAACAGGAGACTGGACAAAGAAGATGTGGTTCTTTTATAGAATAAAGTTGTACTTTTAAGAAAACTGTGCCCTCAAGACACAAAGTTACCCAAAATTATGATGCTTTTTGATTCTGCTTACTAGATTTGTTTTTGTCATTCACCAATGTGCCCTGAAATGGTTTTCTGTGCCAGGTTTAAGAGAAAGAATTGAAGGCTCTTTTTTGGTGTGTGTAGGGGAACTTCCTCAGACCCTAACTGCTGACAGAATAAATTAAGATTTGTAATAGAAATTGTAGGAAACAACAGGAAAAATAAAGAAAATAAAATAATTCAACTGTTACCATAGTGTACATTTTGCTGTATGTTTTAGATATTTTTATTTATATGAATATACACACTGAATGTACCCCTTATAATGAATACATCATAATTTTCATAATATATATAACATTTTAATGCATAAATTGCAATGTATTCTAATTTTTTCTTCAATTTATTTTTTCTCTTATTTCCCCTATTTAAAAAATCTCTGTTCATTTTTGAAGCAAAGAAATTGACATTTTATGTGTTGAATTTGGATGACTTAGCATGAATTTATTAGAAGTAAGGAAATGTTTTTAATTGAAATCTTTATTGGTAAATTACATATACGCATCATAATTGCACGCCATAATGGGGATTTGTACCAGTATAAGACACAACTTAATTCTCATTTTATCCCATAGCCCTACCCACCCTACCAACCCCCTATATACATAAAATTTGTTTCCTTTCTTTTTTGTTATAATCTCATTATTTTCCCCCTTCACCCTATTTTACTTGGAGTATTTTCTATTTCACAATGTATAACATACAATTCTAGAATTCATTTACATCTTCATTTTCTCATACCAGAGAAAAGATGCAATATTTACCTATTTGTGCCCTATTTATTTCACTTATGAGGATATCCTCAAGGTATGTCCATTGAATATAAATGATTCAAACTTATCATTTTTTATGGCAGAGTAATACTCCATTCTGTAGAAGAACCACAGCTTTTTTATCCAGTCTCTAGTTGATGGACATTTGGGTTGTTTCCAAGATTTAGCAATCACAAATTGAGCTGCTATAAACAGAGGTGCACATATGTCACTGTGATATGAATTTTTTAATTCTTGTGTGTATATACCTAGCAGAGTGATGGTCAGGTCAAATGGGACCTCCAATCCTAGCTTTTTGAGGAATCTCCAAACGGATCTCCACAGGGGTTGTACAAGTCTACAGTCCCACCAACAGTGGAGAAGGGTTCCTTCCCCACAGCCTTGCTAACATTTGTTGCTGGCTAATTCTGAAGTGGCAGCCATTGTTTGTGGAGTGAGATGAAATCTCAGTGTTGTTTTTGTCTGCATCTCTTGAATGACTAATGATGTTGAGCATTTCTTCATGTGCTTCTTAGTTGCTCTAGAAGTAAGAAAAATTTTTATTCTTATTTTCCTTTCTAAGCTTTTGTGAATATGCCTTCTTGTGTTAGGAGTCTGTTCATTGAATGTTTTATCATTCATTGTTTGAAATTGATCAGTAAAAGATGTTAATGATAATAGTATTTCATCTATCATCATGACCCGTATGATGCGTTATATGCTAACATTTTCACTGCAATTGTCAGTGGGTTCTGTTTTACCCTTGTATTTTCCAAATGCTTATTGTAATTATAAAGGAAGTTTTTGAGGGGGGATTGTTTTGTGTTTTTGAGATGGATCTTGCTCAGTTCCCAGGCTGCCCTTGCACTAGGATTTCTCTCCTTTCATCCTCTTCAGTAGCTGGGATTATCGTCATGAGTCAGTCAGTGCACCGTACTTAAATTCTTAGTTTTCACATTAACTTTTTATCTTGATACCTCGCTTATATCGTTACTTCTAATGATTATTCAGGTATTGCTGTTGTGTTTTTGAGGAATAGTTGACAGTTGAGTTTATTTTTTATTTTTATGGACATACCTTAAGCACAAAAGTGCCATTTAATTGAAATGTATATTGTTCTTCATGTTATGGAAGGCCCCGTATCTTTTTAGTTTGCATTTCTTTTGGTTTTCTTTCACAGTGCTTGGACAGAACCAGTGCTTTACAGATACTAAGTGTGTGCTCTACCACTGAACCATACCCCAGACCATTTTACAGTACTTTTTAATGAGAAAAGAATTTTGTATTTTGGTCCGGGGAGTTAGCTCAGTGGTTCCGGTGCCTGTCTTGCAGGCTCAAGGGCCTGGGTTCGATTCCATGGTAACCACATAACAATACTGGGTGTGGAGACCCACACCCAGCAGCAACCAGTACCACATACCACAGTGCCGGGCGTGGTGGCTCACCCCTGTAATCCCAGCACTCGGGAGGCAGAGGCAGGAGGATTGTGATGTGAGTTTGAGGTTGAGCTCAGGGCCAGCCTGAACCACAAAAGCGAGACCCTGTCTCAAAAAAACCTAAAAAAAAAAAAGAAAAGAATTTTGTATTTTAACTAATGTACTTGAGCATCTATAGAGATGCTCGTGTTTTTTTTGTTTGTTTGTTTGTTTTTTTTTAAGTTTTTTGAGACAGGGTCTTGCTTTGTGGTTCAGGCTGGCCCTGAACTCAGCCTCAAACTCTCATCACAGCAATCCTCCTGCCTCTGCCTCCCAAGTGCTGGGATTACAGGTGTGAGCCACCACGCCCGGCACTGTGGTATGTGGTACTTTCTGGTTGCTGCTGGGCATGAGTCTCCATGCCCAGTATTGTTATGTGGTTACCTGGGATAGAACCCGGGTCCTTAACCTTGCAAGACAGGTGCCGGAACCACTGAGCTATATCCCCGGCCCAGGCCCAATGCTTGTTATTTTTTGTTGTTGTTTCCAAGACATCTTTGCGTTTTCAAAATAAATTTTAAACTCACGGTATAGGATTTGTGCATTTTAACACTTTATTCATTTTGTTAGTTTTTCTTTCTATTTTTATGTCTCTACAAATGAGTTTGAGAATAATCTGAGTTTCCTTTTTGTGTAATTGTCAAATCCTGGTATCAAGTTTTTACTTGCTTCATATCAATCATCTCTGAGCTTTGGAAGAATTTTTATTTGTAGCTACATTACTCTAGTCATAATTTCCTGTACTTTCACTTTTTTATTGATTGTACTTGCAAAGGACTTACTTGATATTAATTTATTAATTATTGATCTAAAACTTGGCTCTAAATTAACTAATAAACTTGGCTATTTGGTTTTTTTAATTTCATTTTTCATTTGTGACTCACTATTATTATCTTTGGGCCTGCTTTTTTTTTTTTAAGTTCTTTTCTTTGTTGCCTCAGTTAACTTGCTTTACTGATGGCAGTTTATTAAAGAGCCCAAGCTCCTGCTTTCCCTGTTGTAGCTCTCCTTAGTTTGCAGTAATTACATGCTTTCCTTCTTGTTTAAAAAACAAATGCAGGTTTGCTTGAACTTTATGAAGCCACTTCTGGTAAAACTACAAATTCAAAATTCACTGGTAAATTAAGAGGGAAAATCCCTCTCATTTCCTTATTTCTTTATTGAGTACTAAGTTATTGAAAGCCAAATGTCTTTGTTGGGTGTGACCTGGGTGTCATCTTTTGGGGACTTTGTTTTCTGCTGCAGATATTGCTGTGGTGGAGATGAGTGATGCCTTCCGCCAGCCCTCCCTGTTTTACCACCTTGGCGTGCGGGAGAGCTTCAGCATGGCCAACAACATCATCCTCTACTGTGACACCAACTCCGACTCTCTGCAGTCCCTGAAGGTACCTCCTTTGTTTGCTCAGTATTTAATTTCAGCTCCGTCATCCAAAACACTCTAAGTAGCTTATGTTTGTGAAAAGATATTTTTGTCGGCATGATCATTATGCGCCAATCCCTAGCTAAGTTTTGAGGTTTATCTAGAACTCAGTGTAGAAACTTAATGATAGGTGATAGGAAAAGCTTCATATTGAATTCTGAGTTCCAGATCAAGTTGCAGCCAAGGAGCCTGCGTGAACTAGACGTCTCTACACACTTTAGAGAAAGACAAAGAGATGTCAGACCTGAGCCCTGCCTGCATTGGGGCTTCCTTGGGTCCACTGAGCTCCCACTAAAAGCACACTTTGAACTGAAAGTGCTCCCAGTACATTCTCTATGAATATCTCCAGAAAATTGCCAGTTTTTTTCACCGAGGTATCACTGGATAGTAAAAGCTTTGTACTTTGTCTACAAAACTCAAATTGCTCCAAAGCTACTCTTTTCATTAGTAGAAACTTGCCTGACATAAAGCATTTCTATCATCTAAAAGCACTGGGAAATTAAAATGACTGTATCTTGTCTACAGAATGCTTGTGCTCAGTCATCATTCTCTCCATTAAGAGAAACATAACTGACACAAAGGCATTTCCTCTGCAGAACGAGGTTGCTTAAAATGTTTCTGCTAGGCCAAGGGATTTTTACACTTGGTGATTCTTTGCAAAGCATCTTATGGTTCAGTGAAACTCTTGGTAAGCCTCACATCATGTTTCTTTTGTGAAACTTCCAGCCAGCTTCTTGTGGTCTTTTCTCATCTCTGTCTTCCAGTTCTCAAATCAGAGCCAATCTTGGAATGTGTAGCCAGAGAGCCCACAACATATTTCTAATGATTTAGTAATTGTCCAGTGAAGACCTCCAACCTCCAATCCTTGCAAAAGTATTTCTTACATACCCTTTTGCTTTTCCCGGAGTATCTATAGCATGTGTGGTTTTATGTGAAAAACTTGCAGTTTCATTGAGTGAATGTATGTGTGCATGCCAGGCATTGTTTGGGAATGATAAACATATTCTTTTTTTTTTTTTTAGGTTTTTTTTTTTTGAGACAGGGTCTCACCTTTGTAGTTCAGGCTGGCCCTGAACTCAGCCTCAAACTCACATCACAACAATCCTCCTGCCTCTGCCTCCTGAGTGCTGGGATTACAGGTGTAAGCCACCACACCCAGCACTGTGATATGTGGTACTGATTGTTGCTGGGCATGAATCTCCACACCCAGTATGGTATGTGGTTACCGGGGATTGAACCCAGGTCCTTGCGCTTGCAAGATAGGCGCCAGAACCACTGATCTAAATCCCCGGACCAATAAACATATTCTTTTTAAAACATTCTGATATAAGAGAGTTGCTCCTGCCTAATTTAATTTGTGTTTAACCTAAAGTGATTTCCTAAGAAACCATTACTTAATTTCACTTAAGATTTATCCCTTTAATTAGTGCATTAAAAATTCTGTAACTGCACTTTTTAAACATTTTGATTTGCTATTACTTACAACATAGTAGCATTTGATGAAAGAATGGTATTATTTTATGTATCTTGATCTCCTTGGATTGAGCCTAATTTAAACAGGCCATATTGAAGGTTTCTGCTGAACACAGTTTCTGCTGTTGTCCTGTAAGTATCTTGCTATTGAACTTTATAGCTATTCTGTTCTTGGGAAAAATCTTTTTTTCATTAATAAAGATTTTATTTGAGAGCTAAGAGATAAGAGCTAATTTCTTTGGCCATTTGTATGTGAGAAATACATTGGCTTAATTCCTTTCAGCCACCCTTTATGGAGGGATTTTACTGATATTTAAATGAAGTAGTTCTTTTCAAAACCTAGTGATATCTAAACTATGCTTATTTGTATTGTACACAATAGCCAATACTTATTGAGCATTTATGTACAAAGTATTCAGGACTATACTTTATCCACTTACATATTCACATGTAATTCTTAATGCAGCCTTGTGAGGTATTATATTCTATCACTATTGTATTGACTGCAAAGTGGGGCTCAGATACACTCAGGCATTTACTCAAGATGCTGTGGTCAGGAAAATTTAGAACTAGGTGAGTCTGACTCCAAGCCTGTTCGCTAAAACCAATGAGATCAGTTGTTTATTGTTTCCCTTCTGTATCTATGGATGCTGCAGTTTCAACTAATTGTGGATGGACTTTTTGTTTTTATTTCTGTGTATTTGGGGTTTTTTTGTTTGTTTGTTTTGTTTTGTTTTGTTTTTGGGGAGGTTGAGACAGGGTCTCACTTTGTAGTTTAGGCTGGCCCCAAACTCACTATGTAGCCCAGGCTAGCCTCAAACTAACAGATATCCTCCTGCCTCTGCCTCCTGAGTGGTAGGAATACAGGCGTGAGCCACCACACCTGACATTGTGGTTTGTGCTTACTGGGGATTGAATTTAGAACCTTGTGCTTGCAAGGCAGATGACGGAACCACTGAGCTAAACCCTTGGCCCTGGACTTTTAAAATTGCATTTGTACTGAGCATGTGCAGAAGTGTCTTTCCTTTGTCATCATTCCCTAAATAATGTAATAAAACAACTATTTGTGCTATTAGAACTATAATTTTTTTAGGTATGATAAGTAGTTAGAGGTGATTTGAAATACATGGGAGAGTGTGGTAGATTATAGCCCAGGACTGTGCTATTTTATACAAGGTATTCGAGCATCTCCACTCCCTCGTGGACACTGGTAAATGAGTGAACTTCAGTCAGAAGCATGTGAGACATTCCTGCAGAGAATATTCTTGCAGGAAAAACCCATGGATTGTGCTTCCTTAGTTGGCCCATGGACCATGTCTCTCTCTCTCTCTCTCTCTCTCTATCTATCTCTATCTCTGTCTCTCTCTCTTCTTCCACTAGCTTAAGCATTAGCCATTTCTTATTTAGGTTTTCTAGCCAGTTCGCCCAGAGTGTCTGGTTGTAAAAAGGCAGATATACTTGGGACAAAAAGTAATTTTTCCAGTCCGGCAATTTCCTCTGTGTCCTACAAGGTTCTTTGCTACTGAAAAAAGCTGAGGTGTGTGTATTTATGTGTGTTGCAGTGGGTCACAGGTAAAGCACTGCACATGTTACATCATGTAAGGATTAGGCAAATAGAACAGAACAAAGCATCTTGTTCATTTCTCTGGGGAAAAAATAGAAGTAGAATGCTACTGTTGTTGGATATCTAGTTTCATATACATTGATTTTTTTTTAGACGTCAAGAAACTGTACAGCTGTACCAGTTTTATTTTCATCTATTGCTGTTTGTTGAGGCAGCAGTTTCTCTGGCTCAATCCAAGAAGACAAATCTTTTCTAAGTTTAAGGCCTTTCAAAAATAATTGGTAGGAACTACAAAAGTACTTAAAATTTATGTCTGAATTATCATTTGGAAGGATATTTAGAATCTAAACACATGATGTATTTGCAATAAAATTTATATCTGCTGCTTTAAATCATAGGGACTATTTGACTATCATGATGCTGAATGATTTTAACTTTTTAATTTAAAAAGTTCATTATTGCACTTTAAGAGTAAGATGTTGGTTTTTTCTAAATTATCATTTCAACGACACATTTTGCACAACTTTCTTTAAATAAATTCAGTGTCTTATTTTACCCATTAATCCTTATTGGGAGAGTCTGTTAAGATTTAATTTACTTAAAAATGAGAAATGCTAGTAATAATTCTTTAGTCATTTACTTCACATATTTAAAAATGATTAGGTTTTCACTTGGGACTTCTTAGCAAAGGGTAGAGTACTATGAACTCCACCTTCAAATGAGCTGTGGTGCGATGCATGAAATGCATCCTCTGATCTCAGAAAGCGATGGAGGCCTTTTGTGTAGAGAGAGGATGTTGTTTTAATAAACCGCAGAGAAGTCAAGAGAGCTTCCCCTCCCTTCTCTGACAGTTCAATAACTGAGTCCCCTGGAACCAACAATAGACAGATTAACAGGAAAAGAGACACAAACTGATTATCACTGCATCACCTAAACCATGGGACAGAAAATTGAAGTTTAAATATCCTCTTCCTACAGTAAAGGGTAGGAAGGGCTGATTGTAATTTTAAAAGAAGAGTGAATGAGTTTTAGGGGAGATGGATGAGTCCAAAAAATAAAACCTAAGACAAAGTTCCCCTGGAGTGTGTCTTTAGTATCAATTTGAGTCTTTTCTTCCTGCTAATTAATCTGGGGAAGGAGAGAAACAGGAGGATAAGTACAAAGGAGGAAGACGTGATATGTTTATGTACTGATTCCTCATCGTGAGTGTGTTTATTACACAACACAAACATGTACTGATAAAAACTTTTCTAGAGGATCTGTCCTTTAAGTAGATAAGGGAACTTCAGAAAAAGCCGTCTTTGGGCTTAGAGAGGGAAAGAAGATGGAGAGACCCTGGGTGGGGGAAGGTCAGACAGACGGTGGTCGGGAGACTGCTCTTTCTACCCCAGTGTTTAGCATGTCAGAGTGCCACATTTTGGGGTGTCATTTTCTGAGTCCCAGTGATTATCTCTTTATGAAAACTACTCTTTATGACAATAGCTCACAACTCCAGTTCTTATGAATTTTAATCTCATTTGCTCCTTGTCTCCTTTCTAGGTCACCCCCGAACTCACTTTAAACACTGCTCTTTATGAAACAAGCAAAGTCAAACACAGAAATACCATTTTACCCCATCAGATGATGAGCAGTGTAGGTCTTTCATGGATCATTTGGCTGTGAGGAGCGGGAAATGTATACACCACTAGTAGGAAAGTGTAACGGTGCTGCCTTCCAGAGGACATTAGGCAATATCTAATACTATCCAGTGAGCATGTACTACATCTAAGCAATGGTGACCCTACTGTCTTAAAAATAAAAAAGGTCCCATGTGCTTAAAGAGATATAATCAAGAATGTTTATGTATCACTGTTAGTAACAGCCCCTCTTCTCAAAGGAGTGGTAATTATCTATTAGGATAATGAAAATAAAGTATTCTGGGTACAGGTATTTAATAGAATATTGAATAGCATTTAAAATGAATCAACTATGGGCTGAGTATGTACCTCAGTAGCACAGCACTTGCCTGGCAAGTACAAGGCCCTGAGTTCAATTCCTGGTACCAAAATAAAATGAATCAACTAGACCTTTACAGATCAATATTGGCAAATATCTCAAAAAAGCAGCATTGAAAGAAAACACATTGCCTGTGTACTGTGTCATACTAGCTATACATAATGTAATTGTATGCAAGACAATTCTATTACACACATTTGAGTGAGGAAAGAATAGAAATATGCATGAGAATTATAAACAATATTCCAGGTAGTTGCCTCTTTGTGGGATCAGAGAATAATATAGTTGAATGGGGGCTTCTACTATATCTGTAATGTCATATTTCTAAGTCTAGGTGGTAGATATGTGAGTATTTTATTTCATAACTAACTTTTTTTAAAAAAATTCTTTATATTCTGTATTCATCAGGATAACTTTATATACACACTGATCACTTCAGCTTCAAAATGTCATGAGTTTTTTGTTTTACTCTACTGTTCAAGTTATGGCTAGAAAGTCTCATATATATATTTCTGTGGGGTTTTTTGTTTGTTTGTTTGTTTTTGCAGCACTGATGATCGAACTTGGGACCTCATATATATTTGGATCTTTTTCTCTTTCTATATTCAGATAGGCTGTATTCAAATTTTATTCATGGGAGAAAAAATTATTTTTTAGAGATTCATATATACATCAGCTGGTGGTGACTCAGCTTGTTTTAAATATAATGATTGTTAGATTATTCCTTATTCAAGAGATTTAGTTATATTTTCTTTTTTCAGCCATTGCCTAAAAAGTCGCTTTGCAGCTGAGATTCTCCTTGATAGACTATTCTCTAAAGCAGTCAAGCTCCACGCTTCCTCTTCCATTGTCTCAATGAATGTAGTGCATACATAATGTGGAGCCTGAACTCCTCACTGTACCTCAGCGCATCTGTTATTCTCTATATTGGGATCTGACTAACATCTCACTAGGAAATGACACTAGAAGTTTTATGTGCACAGATCAAAATTTTCTAGCACCATCCCTAATCAAGCCTTTAGAAATTAGCAAGTTTTAGCAATGTGGCAGTTCCTCAATACATTAAAAATAGATTTACCATATGATCCAGTGATTCCACTTCTGTAATATAAAAAGAAGCTTCTAAAAGAGATATACTCATGATCATAGCAACATTGCTCATTGGAGCCAAAATGTCAGAACAGTACAAGTGCCTATCCATAGATAGATACATAAACCATGAAAGAAGGAATTTCTACAAAATGAATGAACCTCTAGAGCTCCTGTAGTTGCTCCATGAAACATGTTCACCATATCCAGACTCATGATTTTTACTTTTAGGTTTGGAGGGACCCAAAGAGCTTATGTGTGAAATTAGCCACATTATCTGGTACCCATTTGTACTTACTTAAAGCAAATGGTTAAAATAAAAGTTTTGTATATTTTGGCATTTATATCAATTTGTGGTAACTTGATAAGGCTGTCAAGGTAATTTTTCTATTATAGTACTTCAAATTTAAATTGCATTCTATTTGTACTAGATGATTAACTTAGATTCTCTTAAACTCATAAAAACATACATATTTCTCATATTCATCTTATACCAGTGGTTCTTTTTTTTTCAGATTTTACATCTCTTACCAAAGTCGGTGAATAAAATAAATTTCAAGCTTTAAGTTGAGTTATGCATAAAATTAAATTTTTAATTTTCCCATATATTAATGTCTCTTAATTTAAAAATGGATTTTTGCTGGATTCTTTTCAGCACTATCTTGCAGTATGACGTACACCCTCAGGAAGTGTTTTTTTACAAAGTCATTTGACGATATGACCCCATAAAGTGGTGCAACAGTTTGTGAGCTAGAATCACTGGCCCTGCCCCTTGCTGCACTCATCTGTCCCCGGACATTCCCTGAAGGCTCCTGCTCACCAACAGCTGATTTAGGATCAGAAGGTTTTCAGATCAGCACTCTGCCCTTTCCTTCTGCACATACACTTATTATTTGATGAAAAGATTTGTTGGGCTATTGAGAGAGAAAAAATCTTGTTCTTTTCATTTTGTTCCTTTTGGAAAAGAGCAAGTCTTCATCTGAGTTATAATTATTCCATTTCAAATTGAAGAAAGAGAAAGATAATTTGGAGGAGCAAATAAACAATATGAGAAGCCCTGCTTTCTAGAGATTTTCTCTAAACATCTTGAATAGACAGATTAAATGAATAATTTATTTATTAGGAGTTGGTTTTCCAGTTGCAGAATCCCTGAGATTATTAAAAGGGTTTAAGACCGGAGAATCCAGTTTTCTTTAATGTCAGTTAGTGATATGGCATCTTCTGAGACATTATCTGTAGACTGGATAAAATAATGTTATTTTCCTTCCTAATTCTCTTTAATCTTCCACCTGCCCAGCATTTCTAAGCTCTTATTATGATTTTGTCAATAGGAAAGGAAAGTTTATGCTATGAGATATGAAAGATAACATCCTCTCTCTAGATTGACACCTGCTGAATTTATAGACACTCACTTCATCAGCCTAAAAGTTTGAATAAAGATCACAGCAAAAGTGGGACGAACTTTGCTGAATCCTGTGCCTTTTTGTTCATTATAAATAAGCTATTATTTGGTAGTTGATTTTCGAGGTAGCCCTATACATGATCCATTTTGGGTTCTTGTACAGTGCGTCTTTGAAATTATCACCACAATTTATGTCAAGTGTGATTTACAGAAATCCATTACACCTATCACTTTTTAATGATACATTTTTAAAAATACATGCACTTGAGTAATGTGGTTCAGTTAGGTATTACTGAAAGAAGCAGCTGATGACGAAGAAGAAATAATTATAATAATAGCAATGCAATGTAAGGTGAGGACTGTGTTAAGAAGTTGTGTCAGTGCTATATATATATAAAATGTCACAGTGCTGTATGTATAAAATACCTTCCCCAGCTCAAAAACAATACCTACTTACAAGAGAGTTTTCCCACGAAGAGATGTTTTTTCACTATGAAACAATATTAAGAGGGAAGGAGGAGAATAGAGTCTAGAATTTCTTTTGAGAGTATTTTCCAGGTTTGCTAAAATTTAACCTGATATTTGGTACAGGTTGTTTTAGTTGACAGTTGTTCCTATTCAAAGGAAAAATGTGTCCTTAGCCTTGACCATGAACTACATCAGCCCAGAGTGTCTTTAGTTCTGATAGCAGTAGAACTGCGTTGTCTGCTTGGATGTGATCGATATCCCATATTATTCCTGGTTTTGAAGTACTTCGGGCCATTTTGTTAGCTAATTCCATTTGATCGTAGTGTGCAATCCAGTGATACAGATGAGTTAAACTTACTTCAGTTGGTTTTAACATACAACCCAGATGAAACAGACAAGTCAAGGAATCTCTTTTTGGAGTAGACAGATGAGAATATTTTCTTTACAGATGAGAAGCTCGGTGAGACATAATGACTTGTTAGAGAGACAGATATACTGTCTCTGGTATCAGGACAGGAGTGAAGGTTGTGTTCTTTGACCCGTTATTAGGTACTTCCTCTCCAATCTGTCCATAGATTTTTATATGTCCTCTAAAAATATGAGTTTTAGGTTGCTGGTAGATTATTGTCTTTTGTTTGCGTGCCTGTTTCATATTGAGATTTTTTGAAAGTGTAACATGTAAACACAAAGGTACTTGGTTGCTTGTCTTTAAGCCTCTATGTCAGGGTTCTGTGTTCTGTGTGTTGGGTTGTTCTTTCTGTCCCTACTGTGCTTTACTTCATCTGTGTGCAGAAAGGAGAAGGGTTGTTTTGCTGCAGTAAAGCCCAGCGTGCTCACAACTGCACATATTTACCTTTATAACATTGAAATTAGCTAAGAGGATGGAGCTGAGAAGTCCATGAAATAGTCTTATTTTCCCCAACTTTAACAGAAAACTTTCCACGTTCTACTGGGATAGAAAGAAGGGCCAGAACGAAGACCAAGCAGGGGTCATACTCTTGCCCCGAGCCGGAAGTCCCAGTGTCACCTTACTCTTCCTCCTGGAAACTGAAGTCCTTGGTATAGTTGTGCTTCTCCAACTCTGCATGGACCTTGCCACTGTGCACCAGCTGCTCCTGCCTCCTTCCCTGCTGTGATCACCTAGGCTTCAGGCACAAAAACTACCTAACATTGGAGATACTCCATTTCTTGATCATTATGATCTTTTCAAAGCTATATTATCCCAAGTAGCTATCAAAAATTGTCTTTGCCTTCTCTTGGAATGAGACCTAGACTAGAGTTCTCTTTTGTCTTGCTCTCTTAGTTATTGAAGAATACTAGAAAATAGAAAAAAAATCAATTTTGGATACTGCTGGTACAGCCAGGGGTAGACTGACCAAAGACCTTCTAAGATTTCAGACAAATACAAGGTTATAGTCGTGGTGTCACATCATGAGAAACAAGATGGCAAGGAACTAAAGTTTATGGTGTTAATGTTGTGGTTTTGGTTTTTTTTGTTTTTTTTTTTTTACTTAAAGGAACTTTTGATGAAAAGTTTCCAGAATCTGATATGAAGTATAGCACTATATCATTAATTTATCCCAAGTCCTTGTAGTGAGTTTAAACAAATTAAACATTTTCTATTCTGCCTCAGTGGAAAACGTTTTGAGATTTTGTTTGCTGTATATTTGGGCTGAAACACACAATAAACAACACACAAATAGTACATTTCCTTCTTGAAAGTTAACAGCCCATTTAAGGTTTCATAATAAATGATGAGTAAGGTCTTCCTCCTTCAGGAGAATAATTTATATTCACTTAGCTGTGACAAAACGTAAGTTAACATGGATTCTGTAGATTGCGATATGAATTACTTTAATATGATTTTATGATTTGTTATAACATATGCATGATCTGAAATGAAAGCAGCGGAGACCCGTGAGAGGGTTGCGACTCCAACAATCCCTTCCTGAGGAAGGCAGCATTTTGGCTGTAAGTGGGGTTTCCCAGGCAGCCCGTTGCTTTCAGTCACGCCTCTTCCTGCCACTTCCATTTCTGTATCCGGTGCACAGAAGAGGGACAGCGTGGGGAGGCTGAGGGTGCCACTGTAGTGGCACAAAGACAACACTGACCGTGATAGTCCTCAAACGAAATGCAAATGTGTGTACAGAACTGGAAGAGACCAACACTCCTTCAGTCCAGCGCTTAGTGGCCTACATTAGAGCCAAGAATGGCATGTGGCTCTCTGGGAGCAGAGCCAGAATTTCCATGTCTGCTCTAACTTGCAGTGCAGATATTCTAATGTATGCTTTTTATATCCATTAATTTATTCATTTACTCATGTTTTTATTGAGTACCTACTGCCTGCCAAAGTATGGGCTAGGCAATCAGTACAGATACAAAAGTGAACAAAACACATGGTCTCTTACCCAAGGAGCCCGTGAAGGGGGGTGAGAGGGTCATATGAACAGAGTGCGTGGTGTGGTAGATGAAGTGCTGTCAAAGGTCCTTGTGACGGGTGATGATGGCCGAAGCAAGGCATCGTTTAACTTCCGTTGGAGGGATGGATGCCCTTCGACATGATCTAGGCCAGCTTCACAGGAAGTAGGTTTCCCACCCGCTTCACAAAGGACACAGCTCAGGAAAGATACAGAGTATTTCCTTATTACTGAGCAAGACAAGAGAAAGTAACTCCTACTGGAAGAGAGCGTCTGTGAGGCTGTGCTCTGCTCCTCTGAGGGGAAGGGAGGCTCCATCATCAGCGTTAGAAAATCCTGCGCACTGTGCTCTTGGCCTTGTGATTATCCAGCGTTCTTCTGTGCGCTTGCGCAGAAACTGCTATGTCTGTGTGTTGTTGGTATTCACTCCCTAGGAAAGCCCCTTTCAACTTTCTGCTGCTCTGATTGAGCTCCTCTGAGTGCTGCCATTGTCCAAGCTCTTACTGCAACTGTCCAGTCGCTACCTAAATGCTTTTCCCCTCAAAGCCTAAATACTTCTTAGAAATTTGTACTTCTGAGTCTTTCCCAGGGGTTGCTTTTGACTGTGTCTTTCTTAGGTTCTGCATTCACCTGATACAAAAATTTAAACTACCAAAAAGATAAGTTGTTCTCTTACCTTTATCCCCTAGACAGTCAGCAGATTTCACTGGCAGCTACTTACTCGTTTCTGATATATTCTGCCAGACATGGATTCTGAATGTAAAAATTAGAAATTTGTTTTTCTCCATAAACAGGAACCTAGGATCAAACTGTTCTGAACTTCAATTTTCTCAATTAGTAGTGGAGATAGTTCCACAGCACTACAAGAACTTCCTTGTTAGCTTGGCTGCCTTTCTGTGTAGGCATCATAGTTATTCAGCCTGTCTCCAGCATTTCCAGCCTTTGCTGCTACAGTGTCCCTGTACCTGTGGACATTTCCTTGTACAAACCACTAATCTTCCAAAATACTGTGGCTGCCAAAGTACTTTAGACATAGGACTTTGTTTAGCACTCAAAGCCTTCTTGAAAATGTTCTCAGATAAATTTCTCATCTTTTATCTTTTTGTGTCAGAATGAACTCTTTGCTTTCGCTCAGCGATTATATTCAAGATCTCTTTGTGATACTTCTTTAATCTCTCTTCTGTTCATCCCCAACTGAGCTGTCTTCTTTGCATCCATGTCATGGTGTTAATGTGTATTGTTCCTTAAATGGGCGTGTGCTTCCTCTTTATTTCTAGGCTGCATCCCCACCTGCCAGCTTTGCTCTTGGACTTGAGTCTGTCTTTATAACTCAGCTTGGGCTACATTTCTACATTCCACACTTATGCATCACTAGCTTACACACCACATGTGTCCATCCAGGTTTACTGTGGTTCTTTAAGTGTAAACACTTCCTATTTTGTATCTGCAAGATGATGAAATGTCAAAGGGTATCCTTTAATATCTTATATAAGTCTTCATGACTCTTAATACTTCCTAGTACAGTTTCTTTCTCTATCAATTTTGCTTTCTCATCTGTTATTCTTGAATTTTCAAAGATCTTACATACTTTTCTGCTCCAAAGTCCTTGGTGACTTCTCTTGTGTGCTGTGTTGACTGAGCATCCTGATCCCGGGATGGAGGGAGAAGGCCCATCAGCTGGGCCCGGCATCTCTTCTTTTACCTTGGCAGATCCAGCCTGTCTCCTTAGCTACCCTCGAGGCCTTACAAATGCCTTGTGTTTCCTGTTTCCATGACAACATACATGCCATTTTTTTTGCAGTACACTGCCCCATTTTCTCTTTTCTAAAAAATGATTTCTCAACCTCAGTGAGGCCTTTATGCTACAGGATTTTCTAAATTGTCTCCCCAGTTTGTCAAATCATTTAAACATCTAGGAATAATAATAGTGAGCTTTTATTGGGAGCTTTCTATGCACCAGATACTGCAAGACTATGTATGTCACGTGCATGATTCACTCAAGCCTCAAAACCTAGGAGATGGGGACACTGCCCACATGATGTTTTATCCTTTTGCATTTACATTTAGATTTGTGGCCATTGTTGTCAAATGTTCTTATTATCTATATGCCAACTGCCCGTGGACAACACTCCTCATTTCCCATGACCCGCCCCCCCGGGACGTGAATGAGGTTGTCTTAGAGGCAGCACACATGCTTTAATTTTTATCCCAAAGATACTATGGTTAATCGGGTAATTCTTCACATACACATTATGTAGAAATGATTTTTAGATTATTCAGTTTTGCGATTTCATAAGATTGTATTGTTTTCCTGGCATCCTAAAAAAGAAGTCTGTATTTTATCTCTTCTATTGTATTTTAACCTTCTCAGATGCAGAAACCTGCTCTGAGCCCTCTGAAATTTCTAATTATTAATTCGGTATTTAATGTAAAATATCTCACACAGAATAGCTCCACAAAGGTCATTGAATTAATTGATTTTTATATTTTTCTTATTTTTCAGGAAATCATTTTCCAGAAGAATACTGTGAGTATTTTGTTTAATCTTTTAGAAATTCTCAAATCTTTTTTCTGTTTTTTTGTTTGTTTGTTTGTTTGTTTTGTAGTGTTAGGGATCAAAATCATGTCCTTGTGCTTTCCAGACAGCTGCAGCACCAATGAGCTAAATCTCCAGCCCCTTCTTCTCTGTCTTCTAATCTCTGGTATTTTTAACTTTTCACAAATTGTTAATTTCTGTAATTTTTATTCCTTTTTCAGGCTTCTTATATATCAATATAAATGTGGTTATTTTATTTTTTTTTGTTTTGTTTTGTTTTTGAGACAGAGTCTGACTTTGTAGTTCAGGCTGGCCCTGAGCCCAGCCTCAAACTCACATCACAGTAATCCTCCTTCCTCTGCCTCCCAAGCGCTGAGGTTACAGGCATGAGCCACCACGCCTGGCATAGTGGTATGTGGCACTGATTGCTGCTGGGCATGAGTCTCCATGCCCAGTATTGTATGTGGTTACCGGTGATCAAACCCGGGCCCTTATGCTTGCAAGACAGGTGCTGGAACCACTGAGCTAAATCTCCGGCCCTAAATGTGATTATTTTAACTAAATACTACATTATAGGAATAGATTACACTAACATTTGGCATTTTGGGGTGTGGTTATATTTTGGGAAAATATTTTCATAGTATAGTTAATGTAGGCAGCATATGTATGTATGTCTTTATTTTAATATTTCTATTGTATGTATGATCACTATATGCACATATATAAGAATAAATGTATCTGTACAAGTTTCTATCATTTGCCTTCTTAGAAGGCTTAAGTTCCTAAGTATTGTAGTCTACCTTTGAGACTATGCTACATAGCTCTGGCCCCACAGAGAACTAAAAAAATATGAATTAGTGAAAAAAATGAACTTTAAACTTAAAATTGATACATGAAGAAAAATTATATTACAATGAAAACAATCTTGCTAGTCCAGTGGTTGCCTGTTTTATCTCGGAAAGTAAGGGAGCATTTGAAAACTTGGCTGTTTAGCAACCTCTGCAATTCAGAGTAAAAGTAATACATGACATAAAAGCTGCATATAACTGTATTTAAAATGACAAGATTCATGAAGCAGTTGATTTTTTCCTTAGATCAGAAACCTTGAAACTCGTGCCACAGGTCTCATTAGGGCAGAGGCACAGTGAATCAGAGTGTTGCCACTGCGAACTCTTACCCTTCACCTCTCAACGGGAAATGAGCACCTACTCTTCTGTAGTTCAATTCTCTGTAACAAATTTAATTCATGGCACACTGATGGACCATGAACCATGTGCCAGGCTTTCAGCATGGCGCCAGGGCACTCAGGACAGAGCTTGAGAATGGAAATAACCATATTCATAACTGTCCCAGAACATGTCCAATGAGAAGGGCCAGCGTTTAGATAGGGCAGAAGGTCACTAAACAAATAAGTAAACAGACAAATTAAGAAATTAACCTAAAGTGACATGCTGAAGAGTGGGTCCTTTCGGGGGGTGGCATTCCCTCAAACCCAAAGGCAGGAAAGAGCCAGTCATGCTGGACAGGAGCAAAGCGAATTGCTAAAAATGAATATCATGAGCAAAGTTGCCCACTAGCTGAGGCAGCGGCTATGCTGCAGGTGCTGAATGTCTCTCAGCAAATAGAATATTTTGCATTTCTGTTCAATGTTTGAACGCTAACAGCTCTTCTTTCCATAAGTCTAACTCTTTTTCCATACATGTGTTTACCTCTACATAGTCCTTAAAAACTGAAAAACAGAATCGCCATCTTTTTTTAAAACCATGAAGATGATCAGCTAGAATCTAGACTAGATGTTGTGCTGTGAGGTTTTTCAGCCAGGAAACAAAGCATGAACCCGAAAAATTGGTTGTGACCCACCTTAGTATTTTGAGATTTCAGGAAATCCTTTCCTTTAGAAGAAGTCGATTTGAATAGTTTAGATTAATACTCCATTAGTAAAAGGCAATTGGTGCACTTGCGATGTGTGGGAGTTTTTTGTTTGTTTGCTTGCTGTTGAGACAGGGTCTCATTAACATACTTTAGGTTGGCCTTGAACTCACTATGCAGTCGAAGCTGGCCTCAGTCTTGCAACAGTCCTCCTGCTTCAACCTCCCATGTGCTGGGAGATGTCAGGTTTTGATCATACAGTAATTGTTTTATTTACTTTATCTTCTATTTCAAATTGTGAGTTTAGTGGCAATCTGCAAATCCAAATGACAATAAATCAAGTTTCTAAGGTGTATGTGAGCCATCTTGGGAAAAAAAATGTTGCTTCTCTTTTTGATGGTACCAGGATCAAACTCAGGACCTTGTGCTTGCCAGGCAGGCCCAGTGCCACTGGCAACATCCCAGGAGGTCCTGTTCCCATATAATCAGTATTCATTATTTTGAAAAAAATGCTTTCTCATGACTTGTTCTCTCTTTGAAAACAAAACAAAACAAAAAACCTCAGAGTGTCAATGAGGCCAACCTCGCACTTTCCCCATGCTGCATACTCCCTGAGCCTCCTCTTAGCGTGGGTCCAGCTGGGTCCCTCTGCCTCCTGCAGTTTACCACTGTCCACTCTTGACCTTTTGACATTGATAGTGGAACTTGGAAAAAAATCATTGCCTCAGGAGCACAGAGAAGAAACTCCAAATTGTGCAGTGAGCCCAGGGACTTCTACAAGAATTCTAATTATGGTATTTTCAGCAAGGGTTCTGAAGGATTTCAAATTGCAAGAATTCCTTATACCTTGGAGTTGACTTCAAGATCTGCTGTTCTTGCTGGTTTCATGACTCTGTTTCCTCCCTTTACTCCTGCACTGCCAAATATCGGGTAGTCATTCCCTTCCAGAATATTTTCTATAGATGCATTGTCCCTCACTGCCCAGTATTTATGATGTATATTTCACACCTTGTACTCAACTGCTATACACATGGTTTGAAGGCTTCTGGGGATAACTTTACCAAGCAGTGAAAGAATAGTATTCTAAATCTAACATGATAATATTTTTCTAGATTCTGGGCTTTTCATGTTTGTTCTTTTTTTTTTTTTTTAGGTTTTTTGAGATAGGGTCTTGTTTTGTGGTTCAGGCTGGCCCTGAGCTCAGCCTCAAACTCACATCACAGTAATCCTCCTGCCTCTGCCTCCCGAGTGCTGGGATTACAGGCGTGAGCCACCATACCCAGCACTGTGGTATGTGGTACTGGTTGCTGCTGGGCGTGAGACTCCACACCCAGTATAGTATGTGGTTACCGGGAATTGAACCCGGGCCCATGCGCTTGCAAGACAGGCGCCAGAATCACTGAGCTAAATCTCTGGCCCTCATGTTTGTTCTTATTTTACATCTTAGAAAATTCAGAGCATTTTCTTTGAGTTATGAGTATCTAAGAGTATTTGACTGTAATCTTTTATAACTCTTGCATGGTTCAGTGATAGCAGATGTTTTAGAGCTTTCAGTGATAACAAATTGCCCACTACAGCGTGTGTGCCATAGGTTTGCTGCTACTGGAAGACTGTAGAAAACAGCCTGCTTGCTATCCTTGCCTTCTCTGCTTAGGTGGTGGCTCAGAACAGGGATTTTTTGGATAGGCATGCCGTGAGATCTTGGTTATGTAGCGGAAGCAGAACGACTCCCTTTTTTCCCTTTCTGTTAGTCTTCCAGTCATTGTTGCATGAAGAAGAACTTGGGACAGGAACAGTTTAGTAAAACCAATTTCCAAGTCTAATTTCAATCTGTTGAATTTTTTTCATGCATTAGCTGGAAGTCAAGGTTGTTTTTGCTTCATTACTGATGTACAAGTGCCCCAAAGCAAAATTTATGCTATAAATAATTAAGCCTGGCTGCAAAGACGTTAGGCCATTTTTGTCTTTGTTTGTGAACAGGTTTCCTGTCGAAGGCAATAGGAACCTGTCAGCATCATACACGGTGGTGTGTAACCCCTGAAGTAATGACATGCTATGCACAAAGGCCTAGGCTGGAGTACCTGACTCATCATAAGTCACCCTGCCCACTCATCTGTCAGAGACCATAGCACGTTTTCAGTGAGTTGTAAACACATGACCATGCATACCTTGGCATACAGAGGAGGTGAATAAATGCTTCATCTTGCTAATTTAAGTGTCAGCAGCAGGAGAAATGCTGTCTTGCTCTTCATGTGCCAATCAGGCCGGCAGTGAGTACTGTAGCTTCCTTGTGCTCCGATAGCAGTAATAGCATTTGCCGCATCACCACGTGATGGTCCCCCATTGTAGTTCTGATTTCTCCTCTGTGTTTTTTCTTAGGGTTCTCTCCAGTTCCTTTGATTTGACCATATCAGATAATTCTCTGGTCTGTGTTTTGGCTTGGGACTCTCTTATATTGTCGTTATATTCCAACTTAACTTCTAGACATTTTCACATTAAATCCCAACTTCTTTTTTGTTTGTTTGTTTCTTTTTTTGTTTTGTTTTGTTTTGTTTTGAGACAGGGTCTTGCTTTGTAGTTCAGGCTGGCCCTGAGCTCAGCCTCCAACTCACATCACAGTAATCCTCCTGCCTCTGCCTCCCGAGTGCTGGGATTACAGGTGTGAGCTACCAGGCCCTGTGGTATATAGTACTGATTGCTGTTGGGCGTGAGTCTCCACGCCCAGTTTTGTATGTGGTTACCGGGGATCGATCCCTGATCCTTGCGCTTGGAAGACAGGCGCTGGAACCACTGAGCTAAATCCCTGGCCCCTAAATCTCAACTTCTTAATCCCCTTAAATCCTGTCTCCTCTAGAAATAAACATTTTACCTTATCCTACTCCAAATCACTGCTCAACCTTTGGAAGTACTTTTCATAACTGAACTGGAGGTCAGGTTCTATTTGTGATTTCACGGCAAGTTCCTCCAAGTGCAGTATGTTCGTAAACAAGCCTAGCTCTGCTTTGTGAATTCTTTTGTTAACACTACACCTCTTTCTCAGGCAGCCCCGTTTTAAGTGGCCTTTGACTCCTCCAAGGCCAGATGGTTCTTTCTTCTAACTGTTGAACACATGCATTTATTTCTACATTGCCACTGTTACTGATGTGATCGTGTTATGTAGTTTCCTGCCTAATTTCTTTAAATCTTGTTTCTCTTTCAGTTCATCCTGTTATTGGTCCTGACTGGCAAAACACTCACTTTTTATTGAGTTGGAGATTCTTCAGCTTTCCTTATTTTTTGAATATTTTGAAATCCTTTTTACTTTGTTTCTACTTGAGCCTTCCTTCACTGAGCCCTAAGCTGCGTTCAGATTTGCTTACTCAGAGATGTCCAGTCAACTCCCATTGTCTTATTCCCAGCAGTGCTTTTGTTGGCATGAATAGGCCTTCATTGGCATAACTGCTGATAGAAGATCAGGGGCCCCAGGTCGGAGTGGGGAGTGCATGAGGGAAGAGTGACATGGACTCTGAGGTTCTGTAGAGGTAGAATCTGCTGGACCAGGCCCTGTAGACTATGTATCGGGTACCCAGTGGGCTCCCCAAAGGTGCCGCAAGCAGTCTAATACTGGGTCTTGGAGAGAAGAGTTGGGCAGGAGTTGGGGAAAGCAAGAGTGGAAGCAGTGAAACCAGTTAGAGCCAATCACAGACTCACTAAGGCGAGGCCCTTAGTGCTGGCAGGGGGAGGGACATGACGTCCACTGTGGGGCAGAGTAAATAGGACCTGGACAGGTGTGTGAGGGGAAGGGAAAGACACATCAAAGATAACTTCTGGGTCTCTAGTTATACGAAATGGGAGCCAAGGGCAGCAGTGCCTGAGGGAGGAGCTCTGCCCTGGCCTCAGGCCCTGCACTGCCTATAATGGGGAAGCCCTTCCAGCCATCACTCTCAGTATTACCTGGCATTTACTGTATTTGTGCTATGTCATCAACTACCTGTTAAGTTCCCTCAAGACTGACAGTTTTGCTTCCAGCTACCTGTCCCTCTTATAACACACATTCTAGAGCTTTAGCCATGCTTACTTCTTTAGTTTTTATATCATCTGCAAGTCTTCATGACATTGAAATAAGTAGTTAAAGAAACTGGGAAATTTCCTTTTCATGGGTCGTAAATAAGAAATGAGGCATTTTTGTTCCCTTTCACATTCTGAGCTATTATCTAAAATGAGTCACCGAGAAGGCGCTGGGATTCCTGCTGGTGCAGGGCCCTGCCGAGACTCTCACGGCTCCTACCTCCTCTCTCCGCAGATGTGCACTGGGAACTATACCTTCATCCCTTACATGGTGACTCCGCACAACAAGGTCTACTGCTGCGACAGCAGCTTCATGAAGGGCCTGACGGAGCTCATGCAGCCCAACTTTGAGCTGCTTCTGGGCCCCATCTGCTTACCACTTGTGGACCGGTTCATCCAGCTTCTGAAGGTGGCGCAAGCAAGTTCCAGGTAATGTTTCTTACTGCTGCTCAGTGATGCATGGGATGTGCTGCTCTACTTCATCCATTCGTACATCATATCACGCAGTCCCCAGAGACCAGCATCCAGCCAAAAGCCAGGAAAAGTTTGGCATCTTCTCCAGTTGGGTGGATACCAAGATACCTGAGAGTTCACATATTGCATCTTACTCATTTTATTTATAGAACAATTTGACATCTATCCCTCCCCCAAAAGACTATTAACTACTTTATAGTAGTGGCAGAACTAAAAATACATATGCATATCAAGCACAGAAATATCAGAATGTGAGTAGAGACTTTTAGGGTAAAGCCAAAACTACAAAAGTGCTGAGAATGTATTTTAATGAAGAATGATTATTTGTACTAATGAATGTTGATGCTGAGTGAGGAGTGAAGGTTATATTATGGTCAGATTGTGGTCATATCTAATCTGTTTAGCACAATTTCTATAAAAATAGCAAAATTAAAAGTTTGTGGTATTTTAAGTGGCATATTGCAGTAGAATTGATTAACATGGCATACTTTTATCTTTATCTTTTCCTGAAATGACAGAATATTAAATACATGACTCCCAGATTTCTTAGTAATGTCAAATATATGAGATATTGATTTAGTGCATCTTAATGAATTGAAAAATACTCATGCAAAAGTCACTCATTTCCTTATAAAATTATTATTTGTCATTGAAATATTTTATGTTGTTAAGGCTTTGAAATATGTATTCTTTTCACTAGCCAGTACTTCCGAGAATCTATACTCAACGATATCAGGAAAGCTCGGAATTTATACACTGGTAAAGAACTGGCAGCTGAATTGACAAGAATTCGGCAGCGAGTAGATAACATTGAAGTCCTGACAGCAGATATTGTCATCAATCTGTTGCTCTCCTACAGAGATATACAGGTGAGAAAGTGCTTAAAGTAAAATCTTTGTGATGTAGCCTGAGGAAAGACTAAGGAAGTGTTAACGTAAAACTTCAGCATGCTAATGTTATGATGTTGCTGCACGTAGCTTCTTATTGGCTGGCCTCAGTTTCTGTGGTTTTGTGATCAATGAAGAAGACTCATATGTTAGCCATCAATGGTTGTGAAATACTTGTAAGATTTGACTTTTCCTGCAGAAGAACAAAGAGAGAAGTCTGCTCAGATAACCCATGGATGGTCTATTCTATTTTGGGAGCCTCAGGAACTCCTATCCATAAATGAAAACTTTGTTTTGACAATTAGCAGAAAATTCCTAGAGCTTTTTGGGCATATTTTTTACTCCTTGAAATCATATTGCTTAAATGGGTAGTGTTGGATCTAACTATCCAGAAGTAGGAAGTCTATACTTGATGAATTACAAAAATAACTTAAAATAATATAATCAGAAGCACACTAACATGCTGTTATGTTTAACAACATATCTCAGAATTTTTAAAATATGATAAATAGAATTAAAGTGTTCTTTGGGTTGGAGGTTTACTACTAAGTTTTTGTTAAACTTTTTCTTCCAGATCATTTTCTTTATTAGTATATGTTTGCAGGATATGATATTTATATTCCTTTTGGGAAGTTGGTATACATATCTTCCTTTTTTATTCCTTTTCCCTCTTCTTCCTCTTTCCTCCTCCATCTCTTGATCTTCCTGTTTGAGAAAGATCTAACTCTCTACTTCCTATTATCTTTGTTTTATTTTGCTCTTCATTTATACTTTGGGTTCCTCATTTGAGAGAAATAATGTATTTAAGCTTGTACATTTAATCTATTTTGCTTAACATTATGATCTCAATGATCATCTAGTTTTCTACGTATCTTCCTGCAAAGTTTAAACATACCACATTACAGTGACATACATACCCGTGTTTGCAGCATAAATCATAATAGCTAAATCTTGGAAGGACCAATGGGCGATTAAAGAAATTGTGACCTCTACACACAGCAGAGTACTACTCTGCCATAAAGAAAGCTAATTAGCAATCATTTGTTCTTTTTTAATAGTAAAATATGTGACTTCTTCTTTCTTATTCCCACTCTGAGCCCTTTTATGGAAAGCTTTATATGGACAAGGGAGCCTCACATACATACAGAGTTTTGGCGCAGACCAACTCACAGCTGGAGGAGCTTACTCATGTGATGGAAAACCTTTCATTATTTATGAGAGAATTTCAGTCAGTTGCTCTTTTCTCTAAATTTTTGTTTCTCTGAAAGTAATATAACACTTCAGACCAGAGCTGGCCCTGTGGAGAAGTGAATCACCCATGTATAGACATATTAACTTTTTCTTACTTGTTTCCTTGATTTTCATCAAACATTATAACTATATTTCTAATAGAATCCAAACTTCTGGGAAGAAAAAAATAGTTTCTTGTGTGTTCTTCAAAGTATCCCACAGACTAGAACATCTCCTTTAATTTATTTCTCAGATTCTGATCTGGTTCATACCGACATTTTGTTATCAGAACTTTCTCTCGAAGGTTTAATTCTCTACCATTCTCCTCTTATTTGAAAGGACTATGATTCCATCGTGAAGCTGGTAGAGACTTTAGAAAAGCTGCCAACCTTTGACTTGGCCTGTCATCCCCACGTGAAGTTTCATTATGCATTTGCACTGAACAGGTAAGGAGAAAACCCCTCCCCAAGGCCCTGTTACATATCATTGTCCAACGTGCAGACTCTTACTGGGTGCTCATGGACTTGCAAACACTCCCTGTTAGAATGTTATGTTGTCATATCTATTAACCTCATGAAATATATTCAATTACATTCTGGTTTTTCTGCTGTTTTGTCAGGAAAGTTCTCAGAATATTTGTATCTTTAAATTCTACTGTTCTTTTTCTTCTGTGACAAAATTTGTGTCTGCTATTTATGTTCTTAAAACTTTTAAAATCATATGAATATGGCAGTTGTTGCATTGTGTTGTTGAGGAAATAATGACACATAAAACAAATTCTATGAGTATTTAATACAGACTCAATTTTTTGGTGGGTGATTGAGGCTAAGGATCTCGAACCGGTGGGTATGTAGTAATGAACACCAAATTGTCATTCACACCAGTATTAATTGAAGCAGGGTAAGGATCATTTTATCCCTAATCAGAGGATACTTTGTCCAGAACTCTCCTAAATAAATCTAATATCACAACTCTGTTGGTCCCATGTTAGATGGTGTGCCATGAATCTTGTAGGAGGGAGGCTGACACTGTCACTTTCAGCCCTGCCCCTGCCTTCAGTGTGCACTGTAGATGTCTTGATGGTACCTTCTTCCTAGGGTCGCCATGGGGGCCATCTATACTCTGATCATGGAGAGGAGTAGATCATCGAACTGTGCTTACTTAGGTGTCTTGCTGTTGTGGCCACAACTGAAGAAACTGATGAAAACAAAAAAAGGGAGGGAACAGCTTTATGGAACACTTGCTATATGTGCCATGTAAACCTTGATCATTTCATAGAATAGGAAACTGTAGCTTGGAGAAGAGTGACTGTCTCCCAAGGAGCCTGCCATCAGTTTGGGGCTCCGTCCCAGGTCCTCTTGGGGCAGAGACTCTGCCCTTGGTCTCTAGGCCCTATCACCTCAGAGTGTCGCTTAACCAGAGCTTTTCTTTTCTTAATTTTTTACCAAGAATGTAGAATTCTCCACCTTTACCAACAAATGGATAATGATAGTCTATTTGATCTTTCCATTTATTGAACATCTTTTAGATAAAATGTAAATGAGACCTTTGGATTACCTGCTGTGACTGTCTTTCAAGTAAATCATTTTTTGAAAGTGGAATAGAATATGTTGTATTTTGGAATTAAAAATAAAAGTTCATAAGAGCTTCTTACAAAATTACTTGATATCCCCTCTCTTTCCTAAAGTAGCATATAGTGAAGTGATAAGTGTATGTGTATGAAATAGTACTCTAAACTCAAGATGTTTAGTACAACAGGTAGAACAAGATTTTTGTGGGCAGAAAATTTGAAACAGTACCTCAAATAGAGATGATAATCTTTTGAATAGTAGCTTTATTGAAATTTAATTCATATGCCATACAATTATCAAAAGTGTATCATTCAGTGGCTTTTTAAATATATTAATAGAGTTCTATGACCATTAACCTCAATGACTTTTAAAACAGCTCATCACACCTTAAAAAACTGCCTGCCAGCTAGCAATCACTCATCTACTGCTCCCCAGATTCTGTGGTCCCTGGCAACCGCTAATCTATTTTCTGTCTCCGTAGATTTGTGTAATCTAGATACTTTATATAAATGAAATTATACAATGTGTGGTCTTTTGTGACTGACTTTTGCACAGAGCATAATTTTCCACAGTCCAATAAAGGAAAGCTCTCAGAGAGCTTTTGTCTGATTTGGGGAACTGTGTTATTTAAAAGTGAGCTACATTGTTATTTTTTAGATAATGAAATGGTCACATGCATGAATCAGGCACCACTTGAGGTAAGTTTGGTTATTGGTATAATCTGTGAACTAGTTTGCTGAGTGTTTTTGAGCACAGTCCATTGAACCATAAGGTCAGAGATTTGCTCCTATTTGAAATAATTGACTTCTAATCTCAGTTGATCAATTTGAACCTGCATGTAAGCTGCAGGGAAATTGGAAGGACTGTGAATGGTAAATGCAAATCTATCATTATGATCAAAAGAGTGGCTCAAAAGAGAGCCTTGCTAAAACCTGCCACACATGCAGTAGAATAAAAAGTTGCTTAGAACAGAGATCTTCAGAGACTCTTGGAATCTAATTACTGTTTTTATCTTGCCAACTTCTCTAATGTGAATCAATACATTCAAGTAGAGTTTGAGAAAGATAACTAGATTCTATTGCTTTTCTGTTCTCTTTTGAAACAACAATGTTCTCTCCCCTAGGAGAAATATTCCTGGAGATAGAGCAAAGGCACTTGATATTATGGTTCCTATGGTACAAAGTGAAGAGCAAGTTGCTTCAGATATGTATTGCTTGGTTGGTCGAATCTACAAAGATATGTTTTTGGACTCTAATTTCACCGACACTGAAAGTAGAGACCAGGGAGCTTCTTGGTAAGTACCGGCAATATAATTATAATATTTGCTTGATAAGTTGGTATACAAAATTGTGTACACACGGGAGTCTTAAAATATTATTGTTTTACACTAGGTTAAATATTATGAAAGAAATCTAAGGCTAGCAGCTAATTTAATGAAATTCATTTAACATGGCAGAGTAAATCAGGATAAGTTGGAGAAAAAGATAATCTGTATAAACAATGTAATATACATAACAAAATATAATTTTATAGAAAGACATTAAATATATCAACTTTGTGGATTAGAAGCATTGATGTTTTAAAGATGTTAATTGTTCTCAGCAAAGCTTTCTATGTGATTTGATAAGTCAATTCCAAAATTTATTTGGAAGAATAACAGGTCAAGAATAAAGAAAGTGGTTTTAGGAAAGAACGAAGTGCAGAGACTTTCTGCACAAGACGGCTGTGGCATTGCCTGTGATCCCAGTACTCTCAGAGGCTAACCCTGGAGAATGGCAAGTTTTAGCCTAGTCTGGGCAACTTAGTGATTTAGCAAGATCCTGCCTCAAAATGAGAAACAGAATGTCAGGATATGTAACTTTGTGTGAAGGCCTTGTTTTAAACCTTAGTGAAAAAGAGAACCAGACAAAGACAGATCCAGGGAGAGAGAGATCTCAGTGTGGCTGTAGGCATGAACAAATAGAACATTGGAACAGAGGAGAAATACATGAGATGTGACTCATGATTGAATAGGCTAGGCTTCGTAAACCAGGGCATAGGGCTGAACTCTTTACCAGTTGTACTGGAAAGATGTATTTATCTTTTTGGAAAAGTAAAATAAAATTGAACCCTTATTTTAAATCACACACACAGAATTCTAAATGAATTTTTTAAAAATATGGAAAAATCATTTAGAAAAATAGTTTTAGAATACAATATGAAGCACAGACTATTTTTATGACTTTGATACCAAAGGATTTCTTAAACTAGGCTTAAAGATTCCATAAAGTAAGGATTGGGAAGAAATAAGTGGTGTTAAAATGTGCCTGTGCTCCTCAAAGTACTGGCTTGCCTTGCCAATGACAGCTATGTCTTAGAAAAACACTAAAAAAGCAAGAAGTTTCAAGTATAAGGTGTAAGGTGTGTAGTGTAACTGACACTGTAAGGTGTCAGTAACGGGAGGTTGTGATCCTGGGATGAAGGACAGCACAGACAGGTCTTCTCCTTGGGGCCCCTTGGACTGGGTGGCTGGACCCAATCCAGATATCAGAGTCTTTTGGGCCTGCAAAGTCACTCTGAGACCACCAGAATGCATGGAAGTCGAGTGGGATAACCCTAAATGAAGATGCAGTGATGGTAAGAAGCCTAAGCCTGTGTGTAATCCTTGCTGAAGCCCCGGAGTGCACATGTGCCCAGTAAAACTAAAGGGTTTGGGGGGGGAGGGGCCTGGGAGTTAGCTCAGTGGTTCTGGCACCTGTCTTGTAATCGCAAGGGCCCCGGTTCAATCCCCCGGTAACCACATTCCATACTGGGTGTGGAGACTCACCCCAGCAGCAATCAGTACCACATACCACAGTGCCAGGCGTGGTGGCTCACACCTGTAATCCCAGCACTTGGGAGGCAGAGGCAGAAGGATTGCTGTGATGAGAGTTCGAGGCTGAGCTCAGGGCCAGCCTGAACCACAAAGCAAGACCATATCTCAAAAAAAAAAAAAAGAGTTTAAGGGGAATGGCAGCTGGGAGGCTAGAAGATAATAGAGATTTTAGCAGCTGTCATTGCAGAGAAACAGTTTGGAGCTTGAACCTACCAAGTCAGAGGAGCGTGAACTTTCCAATGAAACCCTGAAGTAGTTAAGCCTAGGAATAGAAAAGACATCCCAGGCTAAATGGGAAGTACACTAAAACTAGAAGCAAGACCAAAATAGAGCTACGTTAAGAAAACCAAGATTCCACATGATCAAAATGAATCAATAATAATTTATTTGCCTGATATAATTGAATTTAGTACCTTAAAGGTAGGATTACAGAATCCAAACTGTCTACAGCATACCTAAAACATCTAATCACCATAAAAAACTGTGAAGACATGAAGAAATGGAGAAAAATCCATAATTGAGAAAAAATATCCATCATAGAACTATACCTATAAACAACACAAAGTTTAGTATTATCAGTTAGGAACATAAAATAATAATAATTGCTTAAAGAATCTGCTTGAAAAGGTGATGTATAATGAATTATAAGAGATACATAGAAGTTGAAAAGGAATCAAATGAAAATTTTAGAACTGAAAAATGCAATACCTGAAGTAAAAAGTGTCAGCAAATGGGAATGACAGCAGATCGGTAAGGAATAATATTAGAAAAGGCCAGTAAACTTGAAAACAAATTAATAGAAATCAACCTGGAGCAGAGGAAAGAAAGATTGAAAAGAAATTAGTAATCTCTGTGACCTGTAAACTAGCAGTTTAAGATGCATGTAATATATTTGAAGCCCGAGGAAGAAAAATAAGAAATATTTAAAATATAGCTAGGATCATAATATACAACTAAAATATACCAATAAACTCAATAAAGGGGAAAAAATAAAGTATGCCTTGGATATGAATAGGAAGAGTCACAAAAGAGGGATCATAAATGTCCACTGAAATAAAGGGAGGTTGAATCCAGGGCCTTACTCATGCTAGGCAAGTATTCGCCACTGAACTACATCCCCAGCCACTTCTTTAAGAGTGTTTGAGACAGGTCTCACTAAGTAATCCAGATGAGCTATGAACTTGAAATTATCCTTCTTTGCCATAGCTTCCTGAATAGTTTATCACAAATATATGAGGACTCACCTGGCTTATTGAGCATTTTTTTTTTGAGACAGGGTCTTATTTTGTAGTTCAGGCTGGCCCTGAGCTCAGCTGCAAACTCGCATCACAGCAATCCTGCTGCCTCTTCCTCCCAAGCACTGAGGTTACAGGCGTGACACTGTGGTATGTGGTACTGATTGCTGCTGGGGAGAGTCTCCACGCCCAGCATTGTTATGTGGTTACCAGGGATCGAACCTGGGTTCTTGCGCTTGCAAGACAGGAGCTGGAACCACTGAGCTATATCCCCGGCCCCTTATTGAGCATTTTTTAAAACATATGGTTTTAAAACATAAAAAGATACTTTTAAGTAAGACAATAATATACCATTTTACACTACCAAGCTTAATCAAAATTTATAAAATTGACAATATCAATTCTTAGTAAAGATGTTAGTGAAGTGGCAATCCTAATTCTTTGCTCATTAGGTATAAATTTTATAACCCACTTAATGATTTATATACAGGCAAGTTAACAATTGATCTAACTTAGATACACCCTACAGATGCTCTAGAGGTGTCTCTACATGAAAATTTTCAACATTAAAAAAAGAATCTTTAAAATTCACTAAACAAAATAGGTAAATAGAAGCACACTGTATTAGTCACTTTCCCAGCAGAGACGAAATACTCGACTTCCACAATTTAAGAGAAGAAAGGATTGGCTTATGGTTTCTAAGGATTCAGTTCATGGTCAGCTGTCTACAAGGCAGAAAAAACATGGCAGAACTGCTGATAGAGACAAACTGTTTACTACAGATAACCAGGAAGCAAAGAGAGAAAGGAGGAGCTAGAAACAGGAACACACCCTCCCAAGTCATGTCCACAGTGGCGCACCCTCAAATGCGTACTTTTAGGAGACACTTTAGATCTATGTCATAACAGATAGGTAGAGTACAGTTTCACTTATACAAAGTAAAAATCAGGTCATAGAGATACAGAATAAATACAGATGCGTGATTGGGCCTCATAAACTCCAAATTCAGTATAATGATCACCAGTGGAGATGAGAGTGAAGAGGCGAAAGAGATCTTAGCATGACTGAAATGCAGTTTTAAGTAAGAGGTATGATTAAGAAATACAGTGATGTTTAAATTTAAGAATGTATTACAGTAAAAGACATATTGCCATTAATTCCCCTCAAAATACTCTCCTCTTAAAATACGTTGATGCCAACATTCTTGGTGCCTCTGAAGCTGTTTTGGACGTCTTCTTTTGTTTTATGGCTGTCTCAGTGTCCTGGATCAATTCAAAATGTTTATGGTTCATGATTATTTTGACTTTGGGTAAAGCCATAGTTTGCACAGTACCAGATCCAGTGAGAAATGTGGATGAGGAACACTGTGATGTTTTTATGAGCATTCCTTTTCATTGAATGGCACTCAGAAGCAGCATTCATTGCAGTTTATATCACACTTTGTGGACACATTCATGAAAGACGACTTCCAGGAGTGTGATGAAATGAGTGTGTCCAAAGCGAAGTTAATATTTTGAAGGGTGTTACTAACATTCCGCTTTTACTGTAATATATTTTTTAAAAATCTAAACATTCATTATATTTTCAATTATCCCTTGTATATATAAAACATTCTATTAAGTTGAAGTGTTACTTATATTATTCTTTTATGCTTCTTATTTTGCCTAAAATATTTCCTGATTAAAAACTATATAGTGCTGTATGCATAGAATATATATGTATAACATATATGTATATGTGTCTATGTTAAAGTAGTTTACTCAGTTCAAGACTGCTTCATTAATAAGTATAAAACATTTTAATGTTTTGAAATGAAATCTTAGGTTAGAAAATATGTAATTGTAGCAGTTTGGGGGAGACTAAAGTGAGGTGATGGTTTATAATGATGAGGAAAATTTGAGAACAATGATTTCCTAGATTCTTCATAAAGAGCTTTGTTTAGGAATTTTGAATTTATTCTAAAAATTTTTACTACAGTTCAAAAGTTTTACAGATTTGTATTTTTTTTTTTTTGCTATTACAAAAGAAGAATGTAACTATGCAGCCTTTCTATTGACCTGACATTTACACTTGAGCAACATCCTTAATGATAGGGGAATTAAAATCTGGTATTTGGGGTGCAGCATGTCCCCTATAAATACTGTGAGCTGATAGAAATAATGAAATGCATCGATAATCCTAAAAATGCCAGGTTTTCATTGTTTATAAATTCAAGAAAGAAAAACATGTCCTAGGAAATTAGTATGTGTTGTGTACAGGAATAAAATAGAAATGTCCTCATGTGGAAACAAGCCAGTTTCCATTACTGAAGGACATTTTCAAGGTCAGGCAGAGTTCAGTTAGGAAGCGAATTTTTCTTTACTGATCTCACTCTGATTTGGTTTTAACTTTTCTTGTCCTTTTTTATGTGCTTCCTATTTAACCTAAAAATATGAACTTCTCTTAAAAGAGCTATGTGATGAAGGTCTTCAGGTCAAGTGGAAGATACCCAGATTTTTATAATTTCATTTGAAGCTGCTCATTAATTTTCCAGTAAGAACAGCAGAGAAAGCTTCCAGAGTTCAAAGATTTTAATGAGAGGGTCCTTCGGAATTGATCTTGGGTGCATCACGTACAGATGTATTTAACACTGTAAAGATGCTACTTTTACTGGAGAGTGTTTTTCTATAATTTAGAATTATTGCCCGTATATTGCGGGACTCCCCAGTGTCCCAGTGGATGCTTTTTCGCTCCCTCACACTCACAAAGCTACTTCAGCATTTCCTACTGTTTTGCTCCCTCGCCCACCGTACTACAAACACACAGTTGTTGACACAGCCTATCCCCACCCTTCCTGTTAGTCTGAGAAGGAAAAGCTCCCTGCTAAAGTGCTGTGATTATCAGACATCAGCACAACCGACCTCAGGACTGCACTCACCCTGAATACTGGGAACCAAGATGGCATTTCAGTTGACTTCTCTTTTTGAGTCATAATCCTCTGAGTTTTTATTTGTCCAATTCAGCCCTAGGATAAGGAGAGAAGTGTCCAGTGGTAAATCTCCCTGGCCTCTTCTCACAGACCAAATCATTTTCTGGTGTCTTGAAAAACAATGATCCAAGGAGGTGGGAATTTTAAGGATAGGAGCTTCAGCTCACTAGCAAGTTGTGATAATGACTCATCAAACTCTTTCTTGCAATTCTTTTTAGTATTGTTAATAAGTTAAATGTTCAGCTCCCCTAATAGAATGGAAGTTTTCTATGCTCCTCTGAGCATAGCATCTGATTTAAGTACAGTGCATTACACCTTTTTCCCAGAGAAGCCCTCTAATGCACTTCTGTTTTCTGAGAGTTTTATTGGAGATTCAGAATATAAAAATTAAAACTAAGAAACAAGTTGTATGATTTAGATTTTAAGTTTGCTGAATTATGATATATTCTAAGCACAAACTGTGTTTGTGAATCTTATCCAGTATATGGGCTGCAGGAGTATATCCTGCAGATTTAAGCACTCAGAAATAGATCTGTCATATTTGATGTTTTTCAGGGTCATATCCTTAGAATTTTTTGTTATTGCTGTTCGTTTAAGCACTTGAAGTTGGTTGAACAATGGTATCATGTTTGTCTTTTGATATTCTTGGGGAATTGGTTTCAAGACCCCTGTGGATAGTGAAATCTACAGAAACCAAAATCCTTTATGTAAAACAGGACAGTGTTATGTACATAGAATCTGTGTGTACCTCTCCATATACATCAAATCATCTCTGGATTATACAGTATAAGTGTGATGTAAATATCTGCTATGCTACATTGTTTAGGTAATAATGACAAGAAAGTAGTCTGTATAGATTCGGTACAGACAGGATTTTTTCCACAAACATCTTCAACCCAAGATAGGTTAAACCCTTGGATACAGAATCTATAGATGTGAAAGAGCAGTTGTATTTTTGTATTTAAATTTCCAAGGTAAGACATGAGAAATGCCCTTTTTGTCTGCAGGTCAACCGTGGTTTACTTTAGTTTATTGAAAACTATGCCCTTTCATCAAGGCTGTTCAATATAAGGTTTTAACATAAGCGATAAAAGGGAGGGTAAATGCTGTGGAATGAATGTCGACTCAGTACATGGAAACAGTGTAATCTTAGGAAAATTACTTCATCTTTAGCAAATTAAGTTTTCTTGTCTAAAAGCTTGGAATAATACCTACCTAGAAGAGTATGCTGCTGGCATTCCACATGTAGGAGAACACCTATTCCAATGAGTTTAAACCCAAAAAAACCAATCTTCTCAAGCAGGAATCTAGAAGTAGTTTTGGTCCTAGCGTAGTTTGAGTCAGTAGCTTAAACATATGTATCAGCCCAGGTCCTTCCTGTCAGTATTTCCGAGGGATACTCTGCCCTCTTGGAGGGCTCTGCCCTCAGGAGTTGTGAGGTGCTGTGACCATTTTGGAATCAGTTCCTATTAGTGGCATCAGTGACGAAGGAGAAGGAACTAGTCTTTGATGTGTCTTATGGCTGAGAAGATCTCCTCCTAAAAACATACCCCAGACTTTCCTTTCATCTTTGTGCTTCAAGTGTTTTGTGATCCAGTCCAGTACTATATAGTCACTAGCAAGGAGGATGGGACTGATCTCTTTGGCAGGGATGAGTGCTCTGTGGTGAGGATTAGATGAAGAAATGTGTGTAAAAATCCTAAAATCCAAGCCGGAAGTGGTGGCGCACATTGGAAGGGAGGCTGAGACAAGAGGATTGCTACAAGTTTGAGGCCATCCAGTGAAGTATAGGGAGTTTAAAGTTATCATGTGAGATCATGTCTCAAAAAAAATCTAGAAGGCATTTAGTGTTATGTTCTTAGTGTGTAATACATAACAGTAGTAATATTTCTGTCCTTGTTATATTTCTCTATGCTTACATTAGATTGTGCTATTTCCTTTTTCCTAAAATATTCCTAAAAGGCCTCTTTCTCTTCTTCCTGAATCTAGCGAAGTGTTGTAGACATGAGAGGAAATGTACAGAGAGTGCAAACTTGCACACAGGCCTTGTTTGAATGACATGTGTCAGGCCATCACAGGTCACATGCTTGTTTGCTTTAAGGTATATTTGGTTGTGGGAAAGGTGGTGTGTCCATTCTTAACAGGAGATATAAAATCATTTTCAGAACTCTTCAAGGAAATTAGGTACTTCTACTCTACTGGCATAGTCATATGTCTCCTGTTAAAATGTAAAAAAAAAATTCATAGCTGGAAATTAAAAGGAGTAAGTCTGTTTTACCACTAATGTGATCATTTTTCCATGGTGCCTTGGGAAAGAACAGAGACGCTTGCCTTATCAACTAATTTTCTTTTACGTCAATGATATTGCTATTCAAACAGTAGTAAGCCTAATAAAGATTTAATTTATGCACTATCAATGGGGTTGCCTTTACTTTAGAAGAGTTATGGAAAAATCCAATTGACAGACTCATAAAAATTAATGTCTATTTTCCATTTGCCAGATTATCATTTGTTTCTTTGCTTTGGCTTCAAGATAACTTTCTCAGTGTTATCTCCATTTCCATTACCCCCCTCTCCTCCTCCCCCACTCCAGAATTTTAAGTCAAATAATTCCCTTGACATCCATTATTGCTTGCTAGTGTCCCGGTGTGTCAGATGTAGATGGCTTCCAAGGGACTAGCAGTTCCAGGATGTCCTTGGTACTTGAGTAGAACACAGAGTATGTCTATAGTTGGTTTATAAACACATACGTAGGTACACTGGCCTCATAAATGGATCTTGATTAATACCACATGCAGCAGATGATAGACTGATGAAGATCTGTTACAGGAGGACCAGGTTCAAGTCCAAGAGTGAGAACATTTCATGGGTCTCAGTCGTGGTCTCCTGATTGTCAGTAGTGAAAACTGAACATCTAAGGAGAGCACCTAAGATTGTTTCATGCAGTTCAATCATCGGAGCAATGAAGGTGCAAACAGGTGTTTGTCAGGCATTCTGTTGAAAAGGAAAGAGAACACAGATGAATAAGAAAATCTTACTCAATGCACAATAAGTACAATTGTTTTCAAATTGATTTAACATCAGAATGGCCAGGATGTTTTTCAAAAATTCAGAATTCTGATTCTACGTTAGTGAACATAATGGTGAATATAAATAGTGTTCTCTTACTAAATGGTAACTGTCCCCCCGTATTCTCCTATTACTGTCTTCATTCCTCCTAAATCTTTACTGCTCTTGCTGTCTTCACAGATTTTGTCTAACCCTCAGCCTTTCCTCTACCTCCCCTTCAGAGCTCTCCAGAATGTATTTCCTCCCATTTTTCTACTCTTCATAGAATGGGTTTGTGTTGTAATTTGCAAGAATCCGGCAGCTATTGCCAGGATAAGTGTAAATGCATCATAAATGGGACCAATCAGTAAATACAAGTTAAAAGACCTGAAATATTGTTATCAGTTAGCAAAAGTGAAAAGAGATGGGGATATTTTGAGATGGGTGCAGTATAAAAATCATTGCTGCAGTGATCTTGTCAACATCTTGCACAAAAGCAATTCAGAATTGTGCATCAAGAACTTTGAAATAATTTATATTCTGATCTATTTATATAATTTGAAAATTATCCTAAGAAAATAACAGATATGGAAAAAAAATGTGTTTACAATGATGCTTGCTACACTGAATTCTTTAGAATCCTAAATGCTTAACAAAAAGGAAGTTGTTAAACCATCAGAAGGGCCAGGGATTTAGCTCAGTAGTTCCAGCACCTTTCTTGCAAGCACAAGGGCCCAGGATCGATTCCCTGGTAACCACATACAATACTGGGTGTGGAGACTCACCCCAGCAGCAATCAGTACCACATACCACAGTGCAGGGCATGGTGGCTCACACCTGTAATCCCAGCATTCGGGAGGCAGAGGCAAGAGGATTGCTGTGATGTGAGTTTGAGGCTGAGTTCAGGGCCAGCCTGAACTACAAAACAAGACCTGTCTCAAAAATAAAAAATAAAGGGGGCCAGGGAGTTAGCTCAGTGGTTCCGGCACCTGTCTTGCAAGCGCAAGGGCCCGGGGTTCGATTCCCAGGTAACCACATAACAATACTGGGTGTGGAGACCCACACCCAGCAGCAACCAGTACCATATACCACAGTGCCGGGCGTGGTGGCTCACGCCTGTCATCCCAGCACTCGGGAGGCAGAGGCAGGAGGATCGTGATGTGAGTTTGAGGCTGAGCTCAGGGCCAGCCTGAACCACAAAGCGAGACCCTGTCTCAAAAAACCTAAAAAAAAATAAATAAATAAATAAAAATAATTAAACACATTGAAAATGTCTCCATAAGATAGAATATCATTAATTCAATGAGAATTAAGTCATCATGTACTGGTACAAAATCTCAATGTCAGTTATGATCATAGCATATATATAAAATGTACCAATAAAGCCAATTTTTAAAATGAAATGAATATATAAGATGGAAAACAAAACAAAACAAAAAAAGATTGTGGAGATTTTTCTTTTGTTTTGATGGCCGTGGTAAAACTATACTGTATATAAAAATTTTTTTCTCAGAATTGAATCCAGGGCCTTTGAGTTGAGCTACAGTCCCCACCCCCATCTCCCCACCAACTTTTCTTAATTTTTTTTTTTTTTTTTTGACATAGAGTCCTGAAAAGCTTCGAGGTGGCCCAGGCTGAGGTCCAATTTGTGATCACCCTGGATCCACCTCCCAGAGTGCTGGGATGACAGGCATGCACCAGTGTACCCGGCTACCATCTTAACTGTTTTTGAAATGTCCAGTTCACCAGCATTAATTACACTTATGTTGTGCAACTATCATCATCATCCAACCACAGAACTTCTTCATCCAGAAACTCTGTACCCAGTAAATAGCAACTTCCACGCATTGCTTCCCCAGTGCCGAGCACCACCACTCTGCTTTCTGTCTGTAAATCTGTCACAGCTACTGATGTCAGGACTGTTTCTTTGTGGTAGTGCAGTTTCACGTAGCATAATATTTTCAAGATTATGTGTATTGTAGTACACAGTAGCAGTTCTTTCCTTTTTAGAGCCAATGACTATTTGATTGTATGTATGCAACAAACTATTTTATCCATTCATCTCTCATTAGACATACAGATTATTTCCATCTTTGAGATATTGTGAATAGTGCAGCTAGGAGCATGGATGTACACATTACCTCTGATAGTCTGCATATATTTCTTTTGAGTGTATACCCTGAAGAAAATTGTGTATTTCTAAAATGCCTTATAGTGATGTATATTATGATATCATGTCATACTGAAAAGTTATAAAAACAGCATTATTCTTTCTTATAGACCAAAAATGTCTGTGGATAGAGAAAGCACTGGAAGAACAAAGTTACAGTATGTTGTGATTCTATTTTTCCCCAACTTTCTATTATAGTAAGCAATACATACAAATAAATAGTTCAAGTTGGAGAGGCTTTTCCACTAGATCAAATCATCAGGTGATTTGGCCCCGATTTCCTGCCTCTGCTGTCCTGGTTTGCCTCTGAGTTATTTTATGAGTGATGATTTCAGAATTATCCCTAGAGCCCTAAAGCACCATGTAATGCTAATTTAATTACTTGTATCTCACCGAAAGAGCCACAGCTGTTATATCAAAACAAGGAAAAATCACAGCCAAATAAGAAAAAATCAAGCTCAGTTTACGTAGATACTCTTTAGCTAGAAATAGTCAATTGAAGGATATTTTTTTCACGTTAGAATTTTGTTGAATATTTGAGGGAAGATGCAAAAAGTGAACAGCCTTTATTTTGAAGACTTTAGTCCTCACTTTACATCAAAAGACTTAATGCCTTCAAAGCTAGCTTGCCACCAGTTAACAAACCCAATTAATAACAAGGTTGTTCTTGAACAAGAATCTATTACTTGGAAAGCTTAAATGAAAAGTAATCCATTTTAAATGTAATAAGAGAATATGAGAAGTATTACCTCCCGAATATATAGTGCTAGATCAAATAATGTAAGTTTTTTTACTCTTTTAACGAATAATTAGTGATACAGTAGAGGCAATCAACCAGGATAGAAGGAATACTATTGTTCAGAAATAGGTAGAATTCCCTTAAAAAGAAAATATCTAGATCCTTCCCTAAGATTTGTTTTCGTAACAAAGTATTTTCTAACTTACTATTTTTTATGCCTAATGATCTTGTTTATCTTTATAGTTTTGCACTGTTAACCATTGTTACACATTTCCTATGTACAGTCTTTTGTATTGTTCATGTTCGTTTACCCTTATGTTAATTTTTAAACCAAAATTTTCAACAGTATCCAACTTCTTCTTTAGTGTATATTTATGGGCACATTCAGCGGTATTGCCACAGAAGTCTTTCTGAAATACTAGTCTTTAAAGAGATTGATTAAATATATTTTGTAAAAAGCACCACTCTTACCTAGAATTTATCATCATTTGTTTCTGTTGCATACGGAGCATAAACTTTATCCTAAATATAAAAAGTTTTATCTGCTTGTATTGCTCCTTTTAATTTTTCCTGCATCATGCAACTTTCTATCAAGCAAATAAAAACAAATAGAAAGAATGAGAAATGAACTAAAAATTTATTTTTAAGTACAAACTAAGAGGAGACAGAATGACACAGAAAAGAAGACCCAGGCTTTGGAATCCAGCAGAACTAGGCTAACTTCCTGCTTGCCTACTTGCACCCTTTCATGACTTAATATTTCTTAATATCTCTTCCTTCTTGGCAAGGAATTCCCCCAATGTTACAGAACTGTCCCACTTAGACATATTACACTCCAAGAGTCTGATCTAGCACTTGTGCCTATAAGGTGCTCAGTAATTTTAGCCTATGACTATGTTTCTTTTAGATCTGCTATAAACCGGCTTTCTTTGATAGAGAATACCCCTTGTGCTATATCACAGTATATCACACAGACCTGCCTGTACATCTTCACATATGTGTGCTCTGAGCATGAGCTTTACAAGTCAATTCGTGTTGCGCTTTCTGTCCTTCTTCCTTGGCCACTCCCTAGAGGCTGTTCCTTTAGCCTGGGTCCCAGAGGAAAGACAACACAGAGCAGAGCAGAACCACTGACACTACAAATGATAATGATAAAGTATATATAGAAAATTATCACCACAGAGCTGGAGAGCACGAAATGGCCTTAGCAAGGATCAACGTGTTTTCTTTGACTGAACCTTCCAGTCAATAAGGTCTTTAGTAACAGGATGAAAAACAATCATAGATCACGTCTGCGGGAACTAAGCTCCCTGGCAAGAAATTAGAGCAATTTCTCATGTAAACCTTTATGTAGACAAGACAAATTCTGCTTAAATAACATCCTCCATAGCTTTACTAATGAACACCAATTTCAACAACATTAAAATGAGACATAGCAGAGGTGATATGCAAATCCAATATAGGTCATCCAAGAATGTGGTTTGTGGCCACAGTGGTTTCATCAAGGCCAGGACTGAGACTACCAAAGGGAGCAGATAGATGACCTGTGTCTTTTATGAACTGCTGCACTGGTGCTTGGAAGAAGTATATACATTCTTTCTTCATCCCTCAAGTAATTAGAGTTGTAGTGTGTCAGTCAGCCTGATGACTCAGGTACTAGAGATTCACTGGTCGAAAGGTTGGCAAGGTGTTTACCTTCTACCTGGGGGGATAAATAAAAGGAATAATTCCAGAGGGTTTTAAGATCTGAAACTATGAAATATGGAACTACTTAGCTTACATTTTTTACTCCTGTAATGCTAATATGTGATGTTCAAGAAAGTTTTTCATGTCACCTCGGTTGTTGCATTTATTGGCATGAAGTTCTGAGTAGTATTTCCTTTTTAATGCTATTTGGATCCTATTGATATTCCCCCTTTTTGATTATTATCACAGAGCAATAATTTGTATTTTTTCCTTCTCTCTTTTTCTCTTTCACATTCTAATGAGCTGTGTGCTTAAGAGTTTGTCAATTTTATTATATTTTGCAAAGAACCAATTTTTGAATGACTCATTTTTTTATTGCACATTCACATTGTATTTTTATTCATTTCTTCTATTTCCTTCTACTCCAGGACAATGTATTATTTTTCTAGATCAAGCTTATCATTGATTTTTTTTTTCAAACTTGTTCTTTTTCTATATACGCCTTCAGATATAAATTGTTCTGCATCTCAGAAACTTTGATATAAATTTTTGGAAAGTCAGGGTCATATAAGATCACTTCTGGAATATTTTAAAAATTTCTTTATGCTAAACTTGATAGAAATTTTTAATTTAGAGTATCAAGAGAGATGCTTTCCAGTATCTTTTTTTTTTTTTTTTTTAGGTTTTTTGAGACAGGGTCTCACTTTGTGGTTCAGGCTGGCCCTGAGCTCAGCCTCCAACTCACATCACAGCAATCCTCCTGCCTCTGCCTCCCGACTGCTGGGATGACAGGCGTGAGCCACCACGCCCGGCACTGTGGTATGTGGTACTGGTTGCTGCTGGGCGTGAGTCTCCACGCCCAGTATGGTATGTGGTAACCGGGACCAAACCCGGGTCCTTGCGCTTGCAAGACAGGCGCCGGAACCACTGAGCTAACTCCCCAGCCCTTCCAGTATCCTTTTGATCTAAATGTTGGAATCAAGTTAGCTCTCAAGTAATATGGCAATTGATGACCATTGCGACAGTTTAGACTATTTGGCTATGCTTGTATGGTGGGGAGGTTATGACACCACCACCTACCTGGCCTGAGATGTGTCTTACGATCCTTACCCTGTCCAGGCAGAGAAGCGGTTTTAAACACACCTTGTATATGCGGTCTCTGAAACATGAAAACAGACACCGGCCCCATTCATTTCAGTTGGTATAGGCACGTGAGCAGCACTCCGTCAATACTCAGACTGATTTGAGCATGTCTTGCTTTCTGCACCTTCCTTTTTATATCTTTAAGAGAGATATTCTCTTCTTTTGATATTAAATAAGTGAAAATATTTGAAAATATTGCATGTCTTTATCTGAATGAGGAAAGTGTATCACTTCTTTCTTCTCCTACACCCATTTTTAACAGCATGTTTTGTCTCTGAACAGAGGCAAAGACCTTTAAGACTTAATGAGTTTAAGGCTTGTAAGTCATGCCTTTTCCTTGCTGTGACTTTAAATGTCTGCAGTCTGGGTGGAATTTCCATTTTAAAAAAGAAATATCTATACTTCAAATGAGATTAAAAAGTACTTCTGATCTGCAACAGTAGTACAGTTGGAAAGTTTTAAAAGTTATTCCATGTGTGTGTAACTATCAGGGCCAACTGGTTAAGATCAACACTGGTTTGATTTTTGTTTCCAGTCAGTGACATTCATTCTACTTAAAATTAAAATTCCTAGAAAAGGCATAAGATCCTCAATATTCAGAAAGAAATGTAACTTTTGATGTTTAACTTATTTAAAATCCTTGGAAATTTCAAGAATGTATAAAAACAAAGAATATACGATTGTTCCCTATAACACTATTAATATTCCTGTATTTCATTCACACGGTTATGATATAAATAGGAGCGAACTCATATTTTTCTGTGCATAAACATTTTTTTGGCTTTGTCAAATGGTCATTTAGTGTTTGATATTTAGTGTTGCTTATTTCTTAATTCTGATTGTTTAAAATAAAGATTTCTATTTTCATGAGTTGATCTCAGGCAGAGTCTATTAGCCATTAGGGTATTTATTCTCATTTTCTTCTCCATACACCTGAAGAAAATAATATGGAATATCTTTATGTATGTAATGATTCATGTGGGGAGTCCTTAAGCAGTTCCTAAGAAGTGTTACCTCAAAAAAAGCAGTTAATATTCAAATACAGAAGTCCTTTCAAATGCTGAAATGTTTTCAAAGGTTGACACTCAGTTTCGTACATATTCACACTGTTTGAGCCATGTTAGGATGCAGAAGCACAACTTCTAATTTTCTCAATTTCTTCCTTTAATTGACTTTTTGTTGATCTCCCTTCCAAGTACTAACCAGACCGGACCCTGCTTCACTTCCGAGATCAGATGGGATCGGGCGTGTTCACAGTGATACAGCCATAGACAGTTTTCTGTTGTTGTTTTGGTTTCTACACAGTCTTATGCAATAGGTCCTTTCAATATATTACCAGATGATCCTCCTCAATACGTGTTATATGTTTGTGACTTTCTACAAACCACTTTAAAAAATATGTGCAGGGTTTGTACTTCTTAAATTTTAACTGTGTAGATACATGTATTCACACATTTCCGGTAGTCAGCTGACAGGACTTTTTAAAGGCTGGGGTCACGAGGTTGAGGGTAAGTTAAGCAGGGGATGCAAGGAGTGGGAAACAAGAATAGGCAGTTACTTAAGCATTAAATCCTAATAGCACACTAGATTCTGGGGTGAAGGCCAATGGAATATTTTTTGCTTAGGGAATGGAGTTATGCAAACAGAAGGAATTGCACACCCAGGGTTTCATGACTGAGAAAGTAAACTTGTATATTTGATTTTTTTTAATAGGTACAAAAAGGCATTTGAATCTGAGCCAACACTACAGTCAGGAATTAATTATGCGGTCCTCCTCCTGGCAGCTGGACACCAGTTTGAATCCTCCTTTGAGCTGCGGAAAGTTGGTAATTACAGCTTGATATTTTACATAGAAATCAAGAAGCTAGTCCCAGACTTAGTACAAAGATAAAGAAACATTAATAAACACCTCCTTTTGCTTTCTATCTAGTCTTTCTGGAAAAAAAGTTGATTAGATATATCTTCTTGCTTGATATTTTATGCCATAGTACAGAATTCTGGTGTTGGGATTAATTTAGTTTTTAGTTTATTTTACCTGTTTCTAAAAGCTTAATTGTTATTGTGCCAGCTCAAATTAACATTGATGATCTGGGATCTACATTCAGCTTTCAACTCCCAGATAATGTCAGTGTTTTGTGGAGAATCAGGAATGTTTTAAGTTTAAAACTATGTTTTCCTGGAACTTTTTTCCTTAACACTCTTCTTCTGCTTCTCAAACTCACCTACCCCTGTAATTTCATTGGTGTTACAGGAGGAGCCTCCAAGGTCCCCAAAATGACAAGTCAAGTACATGTCATGTAGTGGCTGGTCGCCTCCAAGACCATCTCTGAATTTAACTATTGATCAAATATGTTTTGTCACTTTTCTCTGTAGACTTTGTTTTATCTGGGACCTTTTTTTTTGTTGTTGTTATTAAAGAAATTAGGACATCTTTATGAATGCATTTTTAAATGATTATCTTGGTTTTGGCTTTGATAGAACTTTTAAAAAGGTATTCAGACCCGACAATACCATCTGTGATAACCACATCTTGTTCTCTTGAATGTTAAACCATCCCATCTCACAGTTCTTTTCCAGCTCCTGGAGGACATATTACTGCAGTCAGAGAACTCTTTGGCCTTACTTTTCAGAAAGGAAAACACATTTATCTTAATGAAGCTATGCATTATAAAAGAAATTTTCCCTTTCTTATGTTTAACTGGAAAATAATTCGTTTAATTTTTCTTCCTGAAGAATAAATCCTGGGCTTTTAAAACATTATTTGGGAAAGCTTGGGATGTAAAAAGAATTGAGATGTGGTTTGTACATGTACCATTTCCCCATGATGAATTAGTATGAGTAACTAAGTAGTTGTAATAATCATTTTATACTGCAAACAGGTACTAATAGAAAATACAATGGAAACAATAATAAGTCATTCACACATAATAGGGAAATTTTTGAAGGTAAAGTCTCAGCATAGGATTAAGTACTTTTTAAAAATATCACTCTAAAAATATGATAAAATACTTATTGTTGCTGGAGTACAGAAGTATCAAATGTTTAGAACTATTTGAAAAAATACTTTTGCAGTACTTAGGATTGAACCCGAGGGTACTTTGCCCCTAAGCTGCATCCTCAGCCCTTTTTCTTTGTGACTTTGAGACAAGGTCTCAGTAATTTAGTTGCTCAGGCTGCTTAAGCAGTTCTTTTGGCTGATAAATTCAGTCAAACAAAATAAATTGCAAGTTGCTCTTTTAGAAATTATGATAAGAATCTACAGTTACACAAACTACTTCCATGTCAGTGGTCTAAACACAATTTGTATTGTTCTGTTTTTGACTCAAAAAACAAGTATTTTTGAAGCCATTTGGATAAGTAGGTAAAGCAATAGCAATGATTTGAAAATATGCTTATTCTAAGTCTCATATCTAAGTAGAATATAATTGAGACACCAATCTGAGATGTGAGGAACTATAATATACATGCAAAGTAAACATAATTTAATTTTTCCAAAGAAAAACTCATAATAAATATCAAACAAGCATTCAAAAGCATGATGTTGAATTTAAATTTTTTTAAATTATGTAACACACAGATTTAAGGTATTACAGTAAATTTATAGCTACTATAAGAGCTAAGGTTTAGCTTTCTAAAATACTATGATATACACTAAAATGTATGCAATCAGTAATAAAAAATAGTTAACTCAATGGTTTAGATTCTATTCAATCATAAATTATGCTAATAAGAGTAGGTCAGTATAAAGTTAATTTTTATATGGTAAGACAGGATTGATTTTCAAGGAAAGATATATTGGCTAAATAAATTAAAAAGCTAATACAATAATTACCTTTATAGTAGATAATGAAAATAAGACAAATAACATATTTGGTATAACATATTTGGTATATTTTAAAGATGTGAGGTTGTATTCTTTCTTTTAAGAATTCTAATCACATTTTTCAGTAATTTTACCTTTTCCCATGCTTCCTGTTGCTACCTTGCTTCCTGTTGCCACTCACACCAATTAGTATGAGTAACTAAGTAGTTGTAATAATCAGACATTTCTTTAGGAAATTCTCTTAACTGACTTTTCAAATTTTGTTTTATTTTTTTAAAAAAAGAATTAAAAATTGAAATGTAATGAGATGAGCCCTAACTTCGAAGCTTTCTAAACATATTATATTTAAAATCTCTAATGTTAGACATCGTTCTTCACTGCCATGTCTATTGCTCAAAGACTGTATTAGTCTGGTTTTAGTAACTATAATGAAGTGCCAGAGGCTAGGCAGTATAAAGAAAAGATCCTTACTTTTTAATTTTAAAGGTGGAGAGTCTGAGATTGGGTGGCCCCACTGATTTGCATGCATCATTTTGTGGCAGATATCATAACAGCTGGGAGGAGGAAAGATTCCACAGTGAGACCAGAAGCCAGAGAATGATTCCAACCTTATGGCCGCACCACTTACCCTAGGCTCCACCTCTCAAAGGTTCCCACACCTCTCAACGCCACTATAGTAGAGAAACCAAGCTTCCAACAGAGAAACCTTTGGGAGATACTCAGACCACACCCAAGCCACAGCAGACTCTTAATTTTAGCTGTGTATTTGTTTAAGGTTATGACTAATTATTTTGTGGACTCATGTTTTACTCTATTTTTGAAGAATCATTGATGTTTAGACTATTTAGAATAGGACTTAAAAACACAAAACCACTATCTTCTATTTTCAGCTTCACTATCCTTAAAATTAATATGCAAACTTTAGCCAAATAAAAGCTGATTATCTCATTTTCTGTGGAATTTTTTAACAATAAGCAAATCAGAGTTAGAGGGTTGAGTCCCCAAAAGTAATACTGGCAGTAAAAGAACACTAGTTTGGGATTGAGACAAACCATTATTTAATCTCATTTTCAGTGAGTATTAAAAATTATGGAATATAAAATTATATTACTCAGTATAAAAATCTTTATGTTTATAAAGGTAATCAAGAAAAAAATAATTAAGACAAGAGCAAATCCATTACTAACCAGAAAAGAACCTCTTGGTCACCTACAGAGGTGGCCAGTGTGTCAAAAAATTTGAAATTATAGGGAAAAGAATAAAGTACTTTTCTTTACTCTTCATTCCTTTTTAGGAAATAGTGTAGTTTATCTGGTTAATGAAATACTACTCTCCTTGAATTACACTACATGGTTGCATGCTTAGGTAGTAAAGCAGTGAGTGTGACTGTTGGGAAAAGAAGGAAGAAAAAAACCCAAAATAAGAGCTCAGTGGGACAGGTTTATTTCAGAACAAACCTGAGAGGCACTGTCCAGGGACTTAGACCAGACTCGTTCTCTTGTACAAGCTATAAGGGGTTTTACAGAGTCATGAGAGAAAAAGTTCAGGGAAAAGAAGTTGTGGCTATCTTCCAGGGACAAGATGTGGGAAAGCACAAGCAGCAGTGGTTGCTATCGATAGCAGGACAGAATGATGGTGGAATGACAGGTGCACCTGTGCTGGGAGACAGGGAGGTCTAGGGTGGGCTCTGGCAAACCTCGGATGGTAGGCACCAGGTTCTTTCAATAGGGCCAAGGACTTAGCTCACATGGTACCTTGCCTTCATTGGAAACACAAGAGCCTGAGTTCAATCTCCCATACTGCAGGGGGAAAAAAAGGAAAACGAAGAAAGAAAACAGATAATTTCAGTAATAAAGCCAGTAATAATTGTGATGTTACAGTAATTGATTCTGGCATGGATCATCAATTGACACTAAAGCATTAAGTGAAAAAATTTTTAAAAAGTAATACATCTTATCATATTTACATGATACCAAAGCTGACCAAGCTTGCATTTTAGTCACAAGGGAATAAATGTTCTTGTACAGTGAAGGATCCAGCTGTGATATGTGATAGAAACATACATCACTATTTTTAAGTGATTAGTAGTAGTAGTTGGATGGCTAGATGTGGGCTTCCTGATACGATGAAGGAATTTTTTATATCAGGAAGGAAATTCAGCATCTGTTGTGAAATATTCTCATCACAGATGTTTAACTAGAATCTTAAGATCTAACATCAACTACTACTATGAGTAGGGTGGGGACTGAGAGACACCGGAAGCTAAATATCAAAAGTTAGTCATACTCTTAACTCCATTCCCACAGGATTAATATCTTCATAAGAAACAGGTTTCACGTATCATATGCAAAGAGAATAAAAGCTCATGCACAGAAGAAATATCGTTGTATGAAAGGAGAGTCTGTCTCAGTGATTAAACAAGCAGTGTTTCTTGTGTTCCTCCATCCCCTTGATAACGATGATGAGGGCCTGGGTAGAAGAGCACGTCAAATTGTTGGAACGTTTTCTGAGAGCATTCTGACAGAATTTATCAGCATATAGGGGCTGTCCTCTGCCCAGCAAGTCTGTGCATAGGATTTTGTAAGGAAAAAACTAAACAAATGCATAGGGCTAAGTGTACTGGAATGTTATGGTAATAATTGGCATCCATCTACAGTTGGGTATATAAATCATGACAGCCATATGCTAAAATACTATTTGCCATAAAAAATTATACATTTTGTCCAAATACCAAGTCACTGCCTCCCCTATCATGTGACAGAATCCTGCCGAGGCCACTAAACAAAACCAGACAGCAACAGCCACAATTTCAAAATCTGAAATTTTATTTTTAAAATATTACAATTTTAACTGCTACATATTTTTCACAATTAGTATTTAAAAGGTTGACATAGTTCTCTGCTAGATCAATTTGGGGCTTATTATTATTCTGCAAATTTACCCTATAAAAAGATGCCTGGGACTAGGGATTTAGCTCAGTGGTTCCAGGGCCCGTCTTTCAGTGAAGCGCAAGGGCCTGGGTTTGATCCCCAGTAACCACAGACAGTATTGGATGTGGGACTCATGCCCAGCAGAAATCAGTACCACATACCACAGTGCTGGATGTGGTGGCTCACACCTATAATCCTAGCACTCGGGAGGCAGAGGCAGGAGGATTGCTGTGATGTTAGTTTGAGGCTCAGCTCAGAGCCAACCTGAACTACAGACCAAGACCCTGTCTCAAGAACCAGATGCCTGTTTTCAAATGAGGTTCTTGATAAAGTTGTGAGTTCTGAGTGTTTAATTTTCTCTGATCACTTTGTCATATTTCTTACTTTTAAAAATTATGCCCCAGTGGAAGATCACGAATGTGATCTCATGCATATATATAGTCCTTTTCCTCTGCAGAGTCTGCAGGGGCAAAGCAGTTCTCTCTTCTGCATATGTGAAGAACTCCCAGCTGGATGTTTTTCTCTGAAATGCCTTATGTGAGATCATATATGAAAAAATAACTGGAAAAAATATCAAGTTTATTTTGCTTTATTTAATTTTCAAAAAGATAAAATTGTCACTCTGAGGAAACATGAAATAGACACACATAAGAGTTTTATTTAGCCAACTTACCGTGGGAGAGAAAAGTACTATAGGCAATCAAAGAGCATTTGAGATGCTCGTATAGCCATAAACAACTTAACAAAGGGATGTTAAGATTTCTGAATTTGGTTTTCTTAAAGTGAATGGTTTATGTCCAGAAGGCTATATACATCTTAGGGATTATCTATTCCATTTGTAAATTATTTGTATCTGTACTGAACAAAAACCTACAAGTTAACAAATTTCTCTAAGACCTTTAGTAAACAGTAAAAAGTAAAACATACTTGCCATCTTGCCCTAGATGGTCCTTGCGTGGCCCTATGCCCCATTTATATTGAAATGACATGTCTTTTTGCCCTGTTCCCAAATCTCAGGTAATTTTTTTATAGTTTAATATAATGGGTGTTCTTGACATTAAATAGTTCTATAATGATTTATTGGTTTTAAGTGAACAAATACTTATAAAATGCAAAAATATTACAAGACAAAGTACAAATCAACGTTTATAATCAAATATAAAGAACCTGGAAGCACCAAAACAATGTTAAAAATAAATGAAGTTAGGGCCAGGGATTTAGCTCAATGGTGCTCCACCTGCCCAGCAAGCACAAGGTCCTGACTTCAAACCTTGGTACCAAAGTAAAAGAATAAAGTTGGAGAATTCACATTATGTGATTTTAAGTAATGAGAGTATTATCTGTCAATCTTTATAATGGTATAATAACTTTTGTATATAAAATCATCATTGTAGCAGTTTAATCTCACAAAATATATATTATTTACATTTATGTTTCTACTGAGAATTTCAGTTTACAAGACATTAGATTTCCACTCTAATTACTTAAGGTTCATGACATAATAAGAAAAGAAAGGTTACACAACAATGTGTTTAGTATTATCATCTTTTATGTAGGGCCAGACATAAAATTCTAGACCAAGATACTTAAAGTAACCATAGAAATTGTATTTGAGTTTTCGAGTTAAAGGATCTTTTTTTAAAATTGTGAGATAGGTATGTTTTATTTTTTTAATTGAAATCTTTATTAGTACATTACATATACACATCATGATTGCACTCAACAATGAGAGTTTGTACCAGTATATGAAACAACTTAATGCTCATTTTTTCCCATTCTCTTACCCACCCTACCACCCCCACCCCTTATATACATAAGCTTTGTTTCCTTTATTATAATCTCATTATTTTTCCCCTCATTATTTTCCCCTTCACCCTATTTCCCTTTGAATATTTTCTATTTCACAATATATAACATACATTTTAGAACTCACTTACATCTTCATTTGTTCATTCCAAAGAAAATATATAATATTTACACATCTGTGACATATTTATTTCACTTATGAGGATATCCTGAAGGTACTTCCATTTGAGTATAAATGATTCAAACTTATCATTTTTATGGCAGAGTAATACTCCATTCTGTAAAAGAACCACAACTTTTTTTATCCAGTCTCTGGTCGATGGACATTTGGGTTGTTTCCAAGGTTTAGCAATCACAAACTGGGCTGCTATAAACATGGGTGCACATATGTCTCTGTGATATGAATCTTTTAGTTCTTTTGTATGTATACCTAGCAGAGGAATAGCAGGGTCAAATGGCACCTCTAATCGTAGTTTTTGAGGAATCTCCAAACTAATCTTCACAGGGGTTGTACAACTCTGCACTCCCACCAACAGTGGAGAAGGGTTCCTTCTTTGCCACAGCCTCACCAGTATTTGCTGTTGGCTAATTCTGAGATAGCAGCCATTCTTTATGGATTGAGATGAAATCTTAATGTTGTTTTCATCTGCATCTCTCAAATGACTAGTGATGTTGAACATTTCTTCATGTGCTTCTTAGATGCTTTTATTTCTTCCTCTGAAAAGTATCTATTCATTTCAGATGCCCATTTTTGAATTAGGTCTTTAAATTTGGGTGGGCTGATTTTAAGCTCTTTATATATTCAAGATAGTAACCCTTCGTCTGAGAAACAGCTGGTAAAGATTCTTTCCCATATTGTTGGTTGTCTTTTCTTTCTATTGGTGGTTTCTTTTGCTGTGCAGGAACCTCTCAGTAGAATGAGATCCCATTTGTTGATTTTTTTTCTGCCAGTTCTCATGCTACAGAGGATTTGTTCATGAAATCTTTCCCTAAACCAATGTCTTCAAGAGTTTTACCTAATTTGTTTTGTATCAGGTTTAGTGTGTCTGTTTTAATATTTAGATCCCTAATCCACTTTGATTTAATTTTAGTATACGGTGAAAGAGATAGGTCTAGCTTTAGACTTTGGCAAGTTAAAGTCCGGTTTTTTCCAGCACCATTTATTAAAGAGGCTATCTTTCCTCCACTGAGGATAAGAAATAGGTATATTTTATATACACATCATAATCACATTCAACATTGACAATTTGTACCAGTGTATGACAGCACTTTATTCTCATTTTTTCCCATGCTTCTACCCACCCTTCATCCTCTCAGCTCCTATATATATAGGCTTTGTTTCCCTTTTTTTTCTTTTACTATCACAATTTTTCTTTCCCCTTGTTACTTACCCCTACCCCCATTTATCAGGGACCGTCTTGATTGCTGTGCTTTCCTTCTGAGTAACATTCCCAGTTTGCTCGCTTGCTTCAGTTATTTGTTTATTTAGCAACAGGATGTTGCTACGCTGCTCTGAACTTTAGATCCTCCTGCCTGACTTCCAGAATAGTGGGGATGACAGGCATGGGCCACCATGCCCAGTTTAAATCATTTCATTAATCAGAAACTTGAAGCTATTTTAACCTTAAAGGAGGATGAAAGTCTCATTTAGCTTTTTAATGAAAAGTTAGCTCTGCCTGACTGTGGTATAACATTTTACTTCCTGTTCATCTTCTAGGAGTGAAGCTAAGTAGCCTTCTTGGTAAAAAGGGAAACTTGGAAAAGCTCCAGAGCTACTGGGAAGTTGGATTTTTTCTGGGGGCCAGTGTCCTGGCCAATGACCACCTGAGAGTCATTCAAGCATCTGAAAAGCTTTTCAAACTAAAGACACCAGCATGGTAATAATGAATTATTACATATGTATGCAATTATTTTTAATAAGCTGCCTTATATTGCTCTCATTGTATTTATTAAACTGACAATTTGATTATTTTATTTAGTTTGAGAATAAAATACAGAAATCTGTAGAAAAATGTGTTGATTCCAGAGAGAATGCGTTTGTTGAGTACAGATTGTAGTGACTTTGGCTAGATGATGTCAGCCAGTTGCTGTCATAGCCCTTTCTCTACAGTGACTAGCTCAGATTGGCCAGTGTTACCCACATGGGTCAGGCAAAGACCACACGTTTTATACCTGCCAATCCAGCCTGTACTCAGAGCCCTGACTGTGTACATTCAGTCTCCCTGGCCTCTGCTCTGGTCTGAGCTCGTGTCTTTTGTTTGTTTTCCCCCCTAATCTCAATTTTGTAATCTTCATTTTGGATTTTCATTTCTTTTTACTTTGAGTTTTGCAGGTACATTTGCATGTTTCCTATATACATACATTTTTCTGATTTCACATTTTTCTTGGAATGAACTCATATTTCAACAGTATATATATGGTATTGTAGAAAATAAGACAAAATTCCAACTGCATTTAGAAAAACAATGTTTATTTAAATATGTACCCCATGTTCTAATTGACCTGTAAATGTGAAGACTTACAAGGATGAACAGTGATAGAGACAAAGGCTCTTCCAGAACCAGTCAGAGCCCAGGCATGACTGGGTGCAACCCAAGGGCTATTTGACGAGATGACGCCCATGTGAAGATGCTCATGGTTTCCTACATAACTTTCTCACACCCAAATCTCCTTGAACCAGTCTTTCTCAGTACCAGTCTCACACCGATCTTTCTAAAATGCAAAGCTGAACCTTCCCCTCCTCTGAAATCCTTCAATCAATATAATTTAATAATTCTTCACAGCCTAGAGGATAAAGTCCATCTCCTTGGCTTGGCAAACAGGGTTTTCCCTGAGTCATCCCAGCCTCTGCTGGTGTTACACTTAAGGTTTGCACTGCCCTCTCTTTATGGTGTATATGCCAAGCTGCAGTTCTACATGTATATGGCTTGGCATCTGCCTCAGAATGCTGTGTCTAGCCTTCTGGTCTACCTGATGAACACTTATAATCACACCTGCTCATAAAGCAGATCCCAATCAGAAACCCAAGTCCCTTGCTTTTTGCTTCAGTTGTTCTTCCTTAATGACTCTGTGCACATTGATTGTGTGACTTCCCTTAGTTGTATCTCTATTTAATTACATCTCTATGGATATTTGTTCATGGTATTATACATTTTTGCATGTGTCACCACGACCTTATATGCAACTTGAGAACAGAACCATAATGATAGCATCATGTTCACAGTGGGCTTTCAGCAAATGTGAAATAAATGATCCGGTAAATGCATGCATTACACTCAGCCAGATTTGCTATAATTGTAATGAGTGTTCTGATGGCACAGAAGACTGAGGTGTAGGTATAAAAAGCTTTGGCTCGGTTAACAAGAAAATGGACATCATTTTATGCAATAGTAATAACAGCCGCAAAACAGTGTCTTAAGACTCTATTAGCTTAATTTTTATGGACTGTTAATGCCCATGTTCAGAGTCTACAAAGCACCTACTTAGCCATTATATTGTGTAATTGTCTTCTCTTTTTCCCCATGAGGCACCATCTGTCTTATTAGGTTTGAAAATATTTGTATAATATACATGAGTTGTTTAAGAAAAATAAACTCAAGTGAAGGGTCTATTTTGGAAGCTCTCCAAAAAGGGATGTTTAAAAACAAATATATTCACCCCATGCTTAAATAGCACACAAGACAAAATCTTTGTTTGTTGAATTTTTGTGAGATTCAAATGCAGTAACATGTGAAAGTACATGCTGTGTAACAAATAATGGGTAGTGTTCAATGCCTAGTTCATGGCACATAGAAATGAGATTTACAGAATAAAACTGGGATATGTAGTTTTGAATATGTTTGTTATATGCTTTATGTCTTTTAATTCTGAGGTACCTCAAGTCAATTGTAGAGACAATTTTGATATATAAGCATTTTGTGAAGCTGACGACGGACCAGCCTGTGGCTAAGCAGGAACTTGTGGACTTTTGGATGGATTTCCTCGTCGAGGCTACAAAAACAGATGTTACTGTAGTTAGGTTTCCAGTGAGTACCCTTGATATAAATCTAAGCTCATTTCTATGTTGTTTATTGTCTTCAAAGAATATCTTTTATCTTTATTGTAACAGTACTAGTATGTTCATTCTCATGCCCTGAGACTACAGTTACCTGGTTCTTAATTTATTTTCTGTAAATTAGTTTGCTGTCATTTACTTTTTAAAATAATTTCTCCAAATCAGAGAAACGGGATGGATGCATTTTTATGTTTTTATCATGGAGTTTTAGTGGTTACTCACAAGTGGTGAATGAAGTATGCTTTTGAAGCAATGGAAAATTGCTTCTTGATCAGTAGAGTAAGTCAAAGTATTTCTTCAGCTGAGACAGGTTAAATACAGTGGGCCCTTGATTTACAAACTCAGTTCGTTTGAGAGGGATGGCTATGACTCAAGTCGGTCAGTTAAAGGCTCAGGCTTCTACACGTAGCCTTCAAAGCCCCTCTCTTGTACACAAGCAAATCTCAGTGGCCTCAGAGACATTGGCCTAGGATTTCTCAGTTGACCCCATGCAGATTCCTTTCAGAAGTCTTTAAGGGTTAAATCTGTATGTGAGATCATCTGGAAGCACAAGCAGCCAGAATTTTGGTAATAATATAAGATTTTGTTCATAAGTTAAAATTAAAATTCCTGTTGTAACCCAAGCTGTTCATATGTCAGGCCAGTCAGAACTCGAGGGTCCACTGAAATGCTGCTTTGTGGGCCCTGTCTTCAGTCTTACCACCATATTGTAATAAAAATTACTTATATTATTATTTCTTCTCTACCATCCATTACACAGTGGGTCAGAGTTACATATGTGGTCAAAGATGCCCTGTTTACAGTACTTTGATCATGGGAAACAACATGTAGTTCTGGGTCTGCAACTTATTTTAGCTAATCTCTAGCAGATTTGTTTGTATGGGAGTGTGTACTTAAATATATCTGTCCCCATTCTGATATCAATCATCATGCTATACAAAATAACATGGCTTCGGCATCTAAGTCAGGAATTATTGGCAACTCACAGTATTTACAGACATCTTCCCATATCAAAGTGTGCCATAAATCTCTTGGTTAGAACTCTCTAATTTCAATCTTCCATACTCAAAAGGAATGACAGTTCTCCTTTGTTATGAAAGTTTGATTTCTAGCTTTTGTTGATAGGATCGTCTGCCTCATTAAGGTAAACCTGTTGCTGGCATTAACGTGCTTTCCTCTGGCTTCCAGATGAAGCCTTGAGCTCAGCAGGATCCTTAATTGAAAAGCTTTTCAAACTGAATTACTTCACTTTGTTTTCTAGCCTAGATAATGTGTAGCCTCGGAAAGTACTTATCTTGCTGGCAGCTTGCCCTTCACTGGTGCTCTGAGTAGCAATAAAGATGGTGGTGAAAGAAGAGAGTACACAGCTCAAGTATTTAATTGACTGCTGACTTGATCCACTAGAAAAGTGGCTATGAAAGGAACCCATTCATGATAGTCATTTCTAGCTAATTTGGATTAGTAGAATATGAGTTAGTCTGTCGTACTGTAGTAAATGAGTGTGAAGAAAATAAAGCCCAGAAACATAAAGTGAGAAGTTAAGAAACTCCAAGTACATAACCCAGGTTAAAGAGGTCCTCTTGCGCAAGAAAAGGGCTATGAGCCCTAAAGGGAAATATTCACCAATTGGATTTCACCTAAAAATGAAGGGGATATAATCCAGTGGTAGATCATCTGCCTAGGAGAAGCAAGGTCCTGGCTTCAGTCTCCACCAATGAAAGGAAAAAAGGGAAATCTTTGTTTCTTAAAAGCACCATTAACACATCTAATTGAAAACTGCTAGATAGAGTGAAGCTATTTAATATAAATGCTATAAAATGGTTAATTTGCTTATTGTGCATTAAAATCTTTTACAAATTGATGAGAAACTAAGAAAAAGAAAAATGGGCAAGTCACATAAAAAGATAATTAACCTCACTAGGTAGTGAAGAAAATTAAAATGAGAAAGAATATAATCATTGGCAGAGGTTTGGAGGCATATTTATTTGGGGAGTTTATTGGCAGGTTTAAGAATGCTACATATTCTGAGAAATCATCTCGGGAGGTGAGGTGATAGACCTTATAAGGCAATGGAGACTTCAAGTTTTTATTTAAATGTATAAATTCTTTTTTAAAGACAGTTTTGAAGCAAGTGTCATAGCACAATAGCATCTTTCAATCTGTGGGCAGACGGCACAAAGGTATTCCATAGACAATCTTATAGACTTCTTTATAGCATAGTTTGATTGTTTTTACCAATCCGTTTCCTCTTTGGAATTCGGTGGTTTACTTTGGGGCTTTTTGTGAAAAAGTCTGGTTTTCTTTTGCTTTGTTTTTTTGAGGCAGGGTCTCTCTCTGTAGTTCAGGCTGGCCCTGAGCTCAGCCTCAGACTCACATCACAGCAATCCTCCTGTCTCTGCCTCCCAAGTGCTGGGATTACAGGCGTGAGCCACCATGCCCAGCACTGTGGTATGTGGTACTGATTGCTGCTGGGCGTGAGTCTCCATGCCCAGTATTGGATGTGGTTACCGGGGATCGAACCCAGGTCCTTGCGCTTGCAAGACAGGCGCTGGAACCAGTGAGCTAAATCCCTGGCCCTAGGTGTTTTCTACTTTCTTCTCTTACTCCAACTTCAGAATTCCTAACTTGGGTGCTCAACATTGCCAACCCGTGGTTTGTTGTCTCCCAGAGTGCAAAACTGAACAATTTTCTAGCTCTTTGGAAGCTGAGCTTTCCTAGAGTTCTGTCATCTTGTGAGAATTCCAGGAAGTTGTCAACCAAGAAGTTCTAGATGCAATAGAAATGGCTTTAAGATTAACTACTTGAATTATTTTTGTATTTATATGTAAGAAATGGTAAATAAATGCTGAATAAATAAATAAATAAATGCTTAATAAATAATGAAAATCTATTCAGGATTTTTAAAACCTCAATATAGATGATAATCTAGAAGAAAAAAAAAAACAATATTTGGGTAATCAATTGTGACCACATCTAGAATTGATGTGGCAGCGGTACATCACTCAGCAGCATTGAGGAAGGATCCTTTTAGACCTGTGATGATGTTTCAGTTACAATTCGTCATTCCCTCAGGCCTGACTCACTCTTAGAAAGGCTTCTTTTTTCTAATTATTTTTTTATTTTTAAATTCAAATCTTTATTGGTACATTATGAATGCACATCATCCTCATCGCATTCAACATTTAGAGTTTGCACTAGAATATGACATGACTTGATTCTCATTTTTTTCTCCTTCTCCCCTGCACTACAATCCCTCACCCCTATATACATAAGCTTTGTTTCTTTTTTTCTTTATTACTATCACATTCTTTTCCCCCTCGATATTTACCCCTACACCCTCTTTCCTTTTAAATATGGGATGATAGCATTATCCTTCTTTTGAAGTGGATCTGAATAAAGCCAGAATACCCTAAATGAGAAAATATTTACTGGGATTGTCTAAATTCATCTCTTTATGACATCCATTCTCCTGCTCCCAAGAAATAACCAGAATTCTGGACAAAAGAAAACTAAAATTTATTTAGGAAGTTATTTGAATGCCCCCAAACTTTGCTATTACTTAGCTTCAGTTTGATTTATTGCTTTTCCTAAATTCTCTTCTGGTGATATTTTCTTTCTATCTCACAGTGAAAAGTTTGGAGACCTTTACACTAACGTCAGGATGGAGGATAAGTGTTGAGCTTGGGAAGACTCTGTAGGACTGATCATGAGACATGTAATCCTAATTCGTATCTGCACTCTAGAGTTTGTAGGCCTATCTCCCTTCTTTCCTGCCACAGATATGTGAAGTCAACAGTTAATAGTAATGCTGACCAGTGTAAAAGATAAGAGACTAAAAGCAAGAATGTGTACACCTTTTGCGAGTTGTGCTCAGCTTTATGGCTTCCTTTAAAGCTTCCTTTTGCTGGTCTTTTCTCAGCCTTTTTGTGACCTCAGTAATATGTGCTTCAGATTCCTCACATTTTTGGTATTTCAAGGGCAGGTCAAACAAAGGGCTCAATGAAGATTTAAACAATGATAATTGCGACCTTGTTTTTATTCCCTGTCCCGAGAGAGGAACACATAGTTCACCGTTGATCAGTTGGAAACATTTCAGACAGATAATGCATGGATAATTTAAGAAAGGAATTAATATGGCGCTGTGTCCCCTACAATTTAATAACAGGCCCAGAGAATTAGGGAAGAAGGTACACACAGTGAAAACACTTGAATGGCGTATTAAGAAACCCCCTGTCTTATTCTCTGGTATCGGTTTTCATTTCATAAACACTGAGATCCTCGGACACAGATCACCATGTCTTTGATGTTTAGATTGAACAATGACTTTCAGAATTAATCGGTACCACTTCACTCTGCTGAATGGAATTTGGGTCTTGACTCATCTCAGAAATGATAATGTTCCTGAGTTAGCATATGTGCCGCCTGCTGGCTCTCTTTGGGTATTCGTGTGTGGTATCATCCTATCTTTTCACAGTTAAGAGCCAAACTAAAACTTCTTTGAGCTTTGTACTTTTTTTTACTCGAAGAGTAAAGCACATTGTTTTTTGGTGCTCTTTCCCTCCCTCTTTGTACATGAACTTACACAAATGCACTATTATGATAAATTTAGAGTAAAATGAATACACTGGGTTTTCGGCATGGGGGCAGGAGCCAGTTTGACCCAGATTCTGCACCTTCTTGCTCAGGCTAAAGTTTGTTTTGATGTACTGTGATCTCTAGTTTCTTGTGGACAAACCCTGGGATTATTTAATTCCTCCATTTTTATTCATTAACCTTGCTTGCTTCAAAACTAATTCTAAAAGTAGTTTCTGAGTTTTAAATGGTGAAGTACGAAGAACTATTCTGGTTTTTCTATAACAAAGTATTGGCTTTTCTTTTTAACATTTTTACCACAGTCTGCATAGAAATGTGTCTTTTCAGTATCTGTACAGATGGGTAATAATTATAACAATTTTTTTTTTTTTTTTTTTTTTTTTTTAGACAGGCTCTCACTTTGTAGTTCAGGCTGGCCCTGAGCTCAGCCTCAAACTCTCATCACAGCAATCCTGGCTCTGCCTCCCAAGTGCTGGGATTACAGGCGTGAGCCACCATGCCCAGCACTGTGGTATGTGGTACTGGTTGCTGCTGGGTGTGAATCTCCACACCCAGTATTGTATGTGGTTACCAGAATCGAACCCAGGCCCTTGTGCTTGCAAGACAGGTGCCGGAACCACTGAGCCCTATATCCCTATCTATATCCTATATCCTATATCCTATATCCTATATCCTATATCCCCGGCCCTATAGCAACTTTTAAATAAGGGCAGGTTTGGTATTTTTAAGTTATTAGCTCCTGATGTGAGATATTAGTAATAACATACTTATTTGTAACTCAGATTCTTAACTTACTTATCATGTATATATATTTTATATATCTCCAAAGAGGAACAAATTTTACTTTTACTTTTCTCTAACAAGGCTAAATATAGCCCTTCTCTAACAAGGCATGTTGAAGTCACCAATTTTATCCTGAAAGCAGTACAAAAACATTATTATGTCATACAGCTATATCTGTTTCTTGGATTTATATATAAAACTCTTTAAATACTAATCCAAGTCTTATCTAAGTCCATTTATACAGGTATGAAAGCCATACTACTTCCTGTTCATGATAAAGTATGATAGCAGAAAATCTAAAACAAGCCTATGACATTCTATATATTGAGTATTTTTCTGTGCATAGAATTATTCAAAAATGTTCTGCCTTTCACCACTCTTGTATTTATGGAAATATCTTCTGTATTACATAGTAAGATATATCACAAATGGATTCCCCTGTCGGAACTGAATAGATGAAGTTAAAATATTTATTTCCAAGTTCATTAGCAACAGGTGATATATTTTGAGGGCTTATTATAATTGTATAATGATATAATAATATAATTATTTTATAATTACCATATTATGATTATGTGATAATTACACAATAATATATTTGTATTATAATTCATATGATAACTGTACATGATAATATAATTTTATTATAGGAATTGTATAATTAACACTGTATGATACCAAAAAGGCCTCAGAGGACTCAGCAGAAGGTAAACTGGGTTACTCCAGTGAGGGATGTAAGCTCCCACACAGCTGCTTCTGTTAGAGAAGCGCCAGGTAGTTTCAATCCCAAAGTACTCACAAGAGTTCCTGTGTCCTGTCTCTTCAAGGTATTAATATTAGAACCAACCAAAATATATCAGCCTTCTTACCTGTCTATCAACAATGAAGTCGAGGAAAAGACAATCTCCATCTGGCACGTGCTTCCTGACGACAAGGTAAACTGGGCAGTGACTAAGGAAGGAGCATTAGTGATGAAACAGTTCACACCTTTCTAGTGTTTACTATTTCGGCACATGTCTGCGTTAGATAAAAAGTCGTTTGACTGTATTTATCTTGGCAAAAATACATTTCCATAATATAAAATTTGTTAAATTTGGGTCATACCTTTCACTCAATTAATAAAATGCAATTGAACTACTTGGATTTTTATCATAAATGGTTTAACCATTCAAAGTGTAATCAAATTGCCATGTTTCTGTTTTATAATTTACTACTATATACTAAATTATGTGCCAAAGAGCTAATGCCTAAAATATATGTTGTAAATAATCCATATATTAATTTTATGAAGCCAGTGCAGATAGTACTGCTTCTAGTGTTACACTGGTACTATAATAGTCTTTGTTATTTCTAGCTGTTTCCTTATCTAAGCAGCTGCTCAATCTCAGATTAGCCACTGACTGTGCGGGCTATGCTACACTTGCTTTCAAAAGAAACTTAAAGAGCCTCACTACTTCTCACAGCAATTGTGTGGATGAGCCTTTATGCTTCTATATTCCATCAGTTTTTACAGGATGCAAACATCATCCCGTTTTATTAAAATGCAAAGCTTTTCAGGATTTGCAGGTCCACAGAGTTAACCATATAAATGAGAGAAGTCTTGGGAAAGAGTAGTTTACTCATCATGTTTGTGGTAATATCTTCCTAAATATCCTTATAACTTTCTTTAAATACCATTCATTCACTTGTTCACCCAGCAGATGTTTACTGAACACTTATTCTGAGCCTGGCCCTACCAGGAACTATACTAGATAGCAGATGTGTACCAAATAAATAAAGTTCCTTAACTTCTAGTCAGGGAGACAATAGACCATTAGGTAGGACATGAGTATCTTTATGGGGATAAGGAAAAGCAAAGCAAGTGATGGAATCAGCCGGTCTACTGGGAGTACAGGATTCCATTTCTTTTAAATATTCTTTTTGAGTTACAGACCTAGGCTTAGTACAGATCTTTTTCCCTGACTGACATTTCTGCTTCTCCAAGTTGCTGTATCAGTATTCGCTTCTGTAGAGTGAGATAATAATAATATCCACCTTCAAAAGTGGTTGTGAAGATTAAAAGAAATAACAGATAGAGTGCCTTTCACAGACCACTCTTATGATAATTGTTTGATATGTTTTAAGAGTAGTAAAAACAAGAACAATAAAATGACTGCTTTATACGTATTAGGAGTAAATCTTAATTTTGAAACTCCAGGATTTCATCCCACTTCACTCTTTGAACACCACGGGAGTGATCACATAGGAGTTATTCCCCTGATTTATCCATGCTAGAAAACTTCCTTTGACAACTCTCGTGACACACTGTCGTCAGAGGAACATTATACTCAGTTTCTCAGTCAAATGATAAAGATTTTGAAAGAAGTCTTTGGCCAGCACCTTACAAGTAACATTTCTCATAAGTTAAAGAGACCCAACCCAGAATGTCATGATACATCTGAGATAACTGTTAACAGTAATGCGTAACACCCATCAGCATTTTTCAAGTTCTGTGGATGTTGGGATTGTGTTGGTTTGTGGAAAAGACCATTTGGGCACCTAGTCTATGATGTCAGAGAAGAGAGAAGAAGGCAGAAGAGCAGAGCAGTAAATAACCCAGGAACAAGTGACCAGCTGCACAAGGTCGAAGCCC